>SJYC01097190.1:0-55120 GCA_006408675.1 Madoqua kirkii
CCTCCTTACCCACCCCTCCCTGGGGCCTCCCAGACCCATTTCTCTCCCCAGTACCCAGAGAAATAGAGTCCCCCCTTCACCACTCCCACAGATTCCAGGCAGCCAGAAAGAGTGACTTCTGAGTCCTGAAGCTACTCTGCCTGGAACTGCGTTCTGGCTTGACACACACTAGTTAAGTGTGACCTTGAGCAAGATACTAGACGTCTCTGAGGCTCAGTTCTCTCCTCCGTGAAATGCAGATGCTAATAGTACCTACCTCATGAAACTGCTAATACATGTAAAGAGCATGCAAGTTCTGACACCAAGACAGTGATTGCTCCATACATGTTTGTGACCATTATTCCTGTACTTTGCTGGCTTAAGGACTCGTTGGACAGAACATAACATGCCTGATGTATACTCATGGCTGATTCACACTGTTGCATGGCAAAAACCAATACAACATTGTAAAGTGATTACCCTCCAATTTTAAAAAAAATGCCTAACACGGAAAAACGACCCTGGTAACTTAAAGATGATGGGTGAGAAACAGTTCAGGAAAATGAGAGAGAAACAGGAGGATTCGCCTTTTTCCTTTTTCATTTTATACTGGGTTTTCTCTGTACAGCCCTCTAAGAAGTCAAGGCTCTAAAGACATCTGACACGTTTGAAATTAGTGTCTATCAAGTCACAGGAAAGGAAAGGCTGGTGACCAGAACTCCTGGAACACAGGACAGAATTTTGACGTCCTCCCTCCTGAGCATGCACAGCATCTCCAAGAACACGCCCGTGGCCGCACACACTGCCTGCTGCCGGCACCCTCCCTCTAGTTCTTTGATGCAGGGTGCTTACATAAGAAAAGAAACTGGGTCACTATGAATGATCAGTGCAGCTGGTGCGGCGGGGAGGGGGGCTTAGGTAACAGTTCAAGGTCCAGGAGTCCTGATTTAGCTGGCAGTGGGGGTGGGCTGCAGCCTAACTCAGTCCCCAGGCTTGGAAAAATACAAGATCACAAGAATGATTTTTTTTTTTTTTTTAGATTTCTGTTTGCTAAAGTCTAGTAGTCTCAAAGACCAGAGTCCTCTTGCATCCTTGACCAACTGGAAAAAACAAGCTGGCGCATGGGTCCAAGGTCAGACAGGAGAGGAGAGGAATATACATTTATTAAATCTAGGATACATATACTAATGGCAAATCAAAACCTCTTTGATTCAGAGCCAAGCTTACTAATTTGAAATTTGTGATGAGAATAGCACCAGGATCAAAGTCTTCCTTTTATGTTATCTACAGAATGAAGGTTTTAAAGCAAATAACTTTGGCTAAGAAGATTTAGGTAGGAAGCTTATTTAGAGAACAACTATTTCCAGTCCTTGACATTTATTGGCAAGCAATTAGTATGCTAATTGTACTTCAGTCTTGTGATTAACGTAATTTTCTTCAATGATCTCCACTTTGTTAGTGTATATATAGGAAGATGATAGATTAAGAAGTAGCAAGAATTAGTTGCTAGAGTCTTTGAGTCACGAAGGACATGGGAGATACTACGATCCAGCCCTACACTGAACATAGGAAACGGTGAGGCCCTGGGTCCCAGTTTCTTATTCCTAGGATGCGGTCACTGAAGAGAAAGGAGAGCCTGGGTCTTAAAACTTCTAGTCCAATGCTCCTTCTTATTTTGTCAAGCAGAAACTGAGTCAAGTAACAGAACATGATAGAACCTGTATCTGCAACTATTATAAGAAATTAGCAACGAATATTTTTTATTAAATATGTCAAAAAGGAGATGCGCCCCCAATAGAATGAAAGTTTAGCATCCACAAATAACTGTAAAGACAAGAGAAATATTGTCAGATCCCATGTACACAGTCCACAGCTTAAAAGATTTCAAAAATTAAGTGTTTGGGAATGCTTGTCTAGCTGGTTTGACATAACAATACTGCAAGGACTCTCAAAGAGAAGACATAGCAGATTCACCTACTGGGCTTTTAAAAACTACCTCCCGCTAAAGATGTGGCACATACAGACACTAAATACTACTCAGCCATAAAAAAGAACAAAATAATGCCATTTGCGGGAACATGGATGGACCTAAAGGTTGCCATACTGAGTGAAGTAAGTCAAAGACAAATCACATAATATCAATTATATATGAAATCTTTAAAAAGGATACAAATGAACTTATTTACAAAACAGAAACAGAGTCACAGAAGTAGGAAACAAACAAATGGTACCAGGGGCTAAGGAGAGGAGGGATAAATTGCGAGACTGAGATTGATATGCATGTTACTATACATAAAAGAGATAATTAATAAGGACCCACTGTGTGGTACAGGGAAATCCACTCAATACTCTGTAATAGTTTATATGGGAAAAGAATCTAAAAAAAGGATAGATATATGCATATGTATTACTGATTCACTTTACTGTATGCCAGAAACTAACACAATACTGTCAGTCAATCATACTCCAATAAAATTAAAAATAAAATCAATACTTTTGTTAAAAAATGTTATTTAAATTTTAAAAAGATACAAGATCACAAGAATGATTTTTTTTTTTTTTTTAGATTTCTGTTTGCTAAAGTCTAGTAGTCTCAAAGACCAGAGTCCTCTTGCATCCTTGACCAACTGGAAAAAACAAGCTGGCGCATGGGTCCAAGGTCAGACAGGAGAGGAGAGGAATATACATTTATTAAATCTAGGATACATATACTAATGGCAAATCAAAACCTCTTTGATTCAGAGCCAAGCTTACTAATTTGAAATTTGTGATGAGAATAGCACCAGGATCAAAGTCTTCCTTTTATGTTATCTACAGAATGAAGGTTTTAAAGCAAATAACTTTGGCTAAGAAGATTTAGGTAGGAAGCTTATTTAGAGAACAACTATTTCCAGTCCTTGACATTTATTGGCAAGCAATTAGTATGCTAATTGTACTTCAGTCTTGTGATTAACGTAATTTTCTTCAATGATCTCCACTTTGTTAGTGTATATATAGGAAGATGATAGATTAAGAAGTAGCAAGAATTAGTTGCTAGAGTCTTTGAGTCACGAAGGACATGGGAGATACTACGATCCAGCCCTACACTGAACACTAGGAAACGGTGAGGCCCTGGGTCCCAGTTTCTTATTCCTAGGATGCGGTCACTGAAGAGAAAGGAGAGCCTGGGTCTTAAAACTTCTAGTCCAATGCTCCTTCTTATTTTGTCAAGCAGAAACTGAGTCAAGTAACAGAACATGATAGAACCTGTATCTGCAACTATTATAAGAAATTAGCAACGAATATTTTTTATTAAATATGTCAAAAAGGAGATGCGCCCCCAATAGAATGAAAGTTTAGCATCCACAAATAACTGTAAAGACAAGAGAAATATTGTCAGATCCCATGTACACAGTCCACAGCTTAAAAGATTTCAAAAATTAAGTGTTTGGGAATGCTTGTCTAGCTGGTTTGACATAACAATACTGCAAGGACTCTCAAAGAGAAGACATAGCAGATTCACCTACTGGGCTTTTAAAAACTACCTCCCGCTAAAGATGTGGCACATACAGACACTAAATACTACTCAGCCATAAAAAAGAACAAAATAATGCCATTTGCGGGAACATGGATGGACCTAAAGGTTGCCATACTGAGTGAAGTAAGTCAAAGACAAATCACATAATATCAATTATATATGAAATCTTTAAAAAGGATACAAATGAACTTATTTACAAAACAGAAACAGAGTCACAGAAGTAGGAAACAAACAAATGGTACCAGGGGCTAAGGAGAGGAGGGATAAATTGCGAGACTGAGATTGATATGCATGTTACTATACATAAAAGAGATAATTAATAAGGACCCACTGTGTGGTACAGGGAAATCCACTCAATACTCTGTAATAGTTTATATGGGAAAAGAATCTAAAAAAAGGATAGATATATGCATATGTATTACTGATTCACTTTACTGTATGCCAGAAACTAACACAATACTGTCAGTCAATCATACTCCAATAAAATTAAAAATAAAATCAATACTTTTGTTAAAAAATGTTATTTAAATTTTAAAAAGAAAAAACTACATCTCCACTCCAGGCAGATTCTCTCACATACATTGAGAAGAAACTGGGACGCTATAAGGAAAGGATGTCAAAACCTCATGTGGCAAGTGGAGGGAGGTATTATGAAATCTAAATAAGCCCACTGGTGATACTAACGTGACCCACATCCTACCTACCAAGTTCAATCTCAAGCTGCCTATGGGATCAAGGAGCTTACACAATCTCTAGCATATAGGAGTCATAAAATGCATTTGTTCTCAGTGAATTTAATGTTGGGTTATAACAAAAATAATAATAGTTATCCTTCATGGAGCCCCACTATGCACCAGTCATCATGCATAGCATTTCACAATCACATTTAATTCTCGCCATAACTCTACAAGGCAAGTCTAAGCGTTCCCCTTTCATAGATGAAGAAAGCGAGGTTTATAGAGGTTACATAATTTACCAAAGGTCACAGCTGGTAAGCAACAGAATGAATGTCCAATCGCTTTCATTCAAACCTTTTCCAGTGAGCTTTTAATAGCTGCCTTATATATTCTTGGCACTTCTTCTATAAAGGCTAAATGCACCCAATACTCCTGGGTGGAAGTAAAAATTATAGCAATGTAGAGAGGGTGGCTCAGCAGTAAGGAACCCACCTAACAATGCAGGAGACATGGGTTCGATCCCTGGGCTGGGAAGGTCCCCTGAAGAAGGAAAAGGTGACTCACTCCAGTATTCTTGCCTAGGAAATCCTGTGTACAGAGGAGCTTGGCAGGCTACATACCATGGGGTTGCAAAAGAGTTGGACACAGCTTAATGACTTAACAACAACAACAGAGAGGGTAGTAAGGAGGAAGAGAAGTTTCTTTTCCATCCATCTCTAGTTCGAGTATCTCTTTCTAACCTTTATCCTCACTTTATCCAGAAAGTACACCTGCTGTATTTATTTATTGTGAATACCCTCTACCATGTCTGCTATATATGAGGATTCTGCAACACATGGATGCTGCCCCATTAAATGGATGTGTTGCCTGAGAATCTTGGAGAACTGAAGTCCAGTCTTTAGTGTTTCTCTTGGAAAGCACTAACCACCTGCCCCACCAAGATGTCCAGGTTCATGATTTTCCCTACTTGTATTTGAGAGCAGTGTTGCTCAAGCTTCAGTGCACGTCAAGATTACCAGGGAGCTAGAGAAAAAATGGGCTTCCCTGGAGGCACAATGGTAAAGAATCCGCCTGCTACTAAAAGAGATGCAAGCGATGTGGGTTCCATCTCTGGGTCAGGAAGATCCCCTGAAGGAGGAAACGGAAACCCACTCCAACATTCTTGCCTGGAGAATTCCATGGACAGGAATAATCCCACCCAGTTGCAAAGAGTCGGACATGACTGAGCTCATATGCGTATAGAGAAAAAACAGATTACGGGCCCCTACTTGCAGAGATTCTGATTCAGTAGGTATGAGCCAGGACCCAAGAATCTGCCTTTCTCACAAGCTCCCATCGAATCATTCCCTGCTGATGCAGCCTTCCATGGATCCCACTTTGATAACACTATTCTAGAACCTTAGGGCTTGGAAAGGAATGAGGGGAGGCCTGTGTGACAAGTGGAAATCTGATTATTAAACTGTACATTCTAGAGCTAAAGGCCACTTGGATGAACAAGTGTGGAATTTCATGAGCTGATAATTTTAGTGTCTGCTTGTTTGGGGTTTTCTGCTTGGGTGCCATGTGACCAGGTCACATCATTATTTTTCTATATCTCAATCATTATTCCAAAGGGGCTAATTTTTTCATTAAACTAAAAGCTTCTTTACTGATCTCCTTTGCTCAGAGATGAATAGTAACTCTGCAAATGTAAAAGAGCTTTCAATTATACTATCCCATGAACCTAGCTTTCCCTGGGCCTGGTGGGGACAGGTCAGCCTAGACCCTTCATGCTCTGCAAACAATGAAACAAAGACAAGGGCCAAATGGAGACCCAGGATGGGGAGCTCTGTCATCCAGGTCGGGGATCAGGCTGAAAGAAGTGAGAGGAAGGGGAAAGGAACGCGGCCTCCACCTTCACCTTAAAACTGGAATGAATTTCAGCTTCTATGAGCTGGACAAATAGCAAGCATATGTCTGAACCTCATAGGAAGAAAAGCAGGAGACACACAATTCTGTACTCTCCAGCAAACTGTCAGAGAAGATTTCCCACAAGCCTGGGAGGCTTCATTCTCCCAGGTCTGAACTGCAGAGGTGGGTGCACACACACACACCCCCCACCCCAGGGGCAGACTACGTGCACACTCACAGGAACCAAGTCTAATTGTCACTGGTTGAACAGGAAAAAGATGCCAAATTAACGCACACTAGAAATCCCTCTCTATCTAATGAAGCCATCAGCATTTTCAATTTCATTTTTCATTTGTTAGTTAAAAAGAAAAAGAGCACTTAGCAAATAGTTATCTCCTAGATCGCCATGGGTTCTTCTTCAGCTCTGTACTACATTTGTAAGCAAATGTAATTAGGAATAAAACTGCTTCAAGTATTTGCGTCCCAGCTTTTTTTATTCTACGGTTTAAGATTTAGTAAAGTTGTGTTCTTTTTTGCCTGAGATTTCAACCCATGAGGTGCATCCCTGTCTAGTGGGATCCTGCCAAGGAGAGAAGGCTTCATAACACAGGTGCCCTCGCCTCTCATCTGCTTGCTCAAGCCATTTCGCCTCTAAAGCATTTTTATATAACCCTGCAGGCAGTGCTGACTCAAACCACCTGCTGTAGGTGACGAGTGATTGCCAATCCTGGTGGTTGCTATAGACAGCTTCCTAGAACAACAGGGCAGAACTCAATCCATCCCTCTTGAGTCCAGATCCTTCACTGTAGAGATGAGGAAACAGATTTTCCAAGAGAATGAAGGATTCCATCAAGGCCATCCAGCTATTTAGCAGTAGAGCTGGGTCAAAATTGAGAGGTCTGACTACCAGTAGTGTGAGCAGAAACACGCTCCCCAATTAAATGGAACAAATCTCTAGACCAGGGGTCCCCAACCTCTGGGATCTAATGCCTGATGATCTGAGGTGGACCTGATATAATAACAATAGAAATAAAATGCACAGTAAATGTACTATACTTGAATCATCCCCAAAACAACCCCTCCAACCCATCCCTCCACTCTGGTCTATGGAAAAATTGTCTTCCATGAAACCAGTCCCTGGTGCCAAAAAGGTTGGGGACCACTGTTCTAAACCAAAAGCAGCCCTTCTGCTCTGGATTGGTAAGGACCTCTAACACAGATTAGGTAGCTTTTAAGAGGAACACTGGATGCCAATATCCTATGTGAAATCTTGAACTTCCCCCTCCACCTCACCCAAGTCTTAACACACTGCCTGTATCTTTATTGTCTGTAGGCATGTCTGTTTTCTCAGAAGGCTGCATTCTCCACCAAGGAGGATGGTCCAGTTCATCTTGCAGCCCCCTGCCCATCAGCAGCTTAGCACAGATTTTGTCCATAATGAGGACTCAGTTCACCTTTTTGGAGAGAATGAAAACATCCAGGCAGGGCAAGATGGCAGAGATGCTCTGTCGACTGAGAATGGGAACAAGAACAATTATCTGAGTTTTCTGAAATAGAATATGCAGTGAGGACAGCTGCCTGGAGAATTACCAGCCAGTGTGTTCTAGCCCAACACAAAAGTTCCTGAAGCCCAGTCATTCAGTCATTCTCTTTTCTTTCTAGGACATTTTGTTGTTTAAATTCCTATACACCTCTGATCAACTGCTGTCCCTCCTAAGAGACCAGCACACATGTAATCCCTCTGGAAAAGCTTAATCAGGCCTAATTGAGTCATAATACTAACCCAAATTAATTAGACTTTTAGAAAGTTGCACTCTTGGAGGTAAGCTGGACTCTGACTCCTCCACATATTCACGGGGAGTAAGTGTTCAAGTTTTAAAACGTTGAAATTCTGCCAGAGGCCCCTAAATGAAAGGCCCTTGCTTCTCAAAGACATTCACTCTGTCGGCTTTTTATTTCCGTAGTGAAAAAAAAAAAAAGAACATCAGATTCCAAGAAGGATCACAGAACTTCAAAGTTCAAAAAGCCTATTTCTGTACCTTTATTTATTTATTTATTTTACAAAGAGGCAATCTGGTGTCAGCTTGTAACCCCTTAGTGGAATCTCCCTCTCAGAAAATTGTTATTTCATTCCTGGAAACCCAAAGTATCTGTGACAGAAGCAGAACCAAGTGTGTTTAGCTCTAAAAGTCATTGAATCAAACAAATACAATTAAGCCTCTCAACCTCTGGGTCTTACCACTAAAGCAATCCCAATATACCCTGAGCACCCATCCACTAGCTTTAGTGCCATAAGCTCTGCCTGTAAAAGGCTTCTCATTAATCATTGGCAGCAAAATTCGCAGTCTTACTCTCAAGGCACATTCATTTCTCATTTGAGAAAAATTCTTTTAAAATTCCATTCTTAAAATATATTCCACCATATTCTCACAAAACACCTTTGCACCGAGAATCCCCAAATCATCTAAAGGTGACCTCTCATGAAGCTTCTCACGCCCGGGTGACAGGTGGCACACAGGTATCTCCATCCCCATTTAAGAATGAAGAAACAGCCTCAGGGACTTAAACTGAGTCAGTCGTGAGGCTGAAATAGAAACCAAACTTCAAGATGACCTTGAATCAAATCCAGCCAGAAAAGAAGCCATAAATTGATCATGACACTTGCTTAGCCACCTAATGTGACTCCAGAAAATAAGTCAGAATTGCCCCATAAAAAGAACGACCATTACTGTCAAACCCTAAGTATTATCGCGCATACGCCATTGCCTTGGCATATTCACCACAGAAGTTTGCTGTTTGGAGTTACAGCCATATGTTATCCTTGCTGTATCTCCTCGCTTTATTTTCCTTCCTAACTGTAATCCATAGAACACTAAAATGACAATTTGTCTCACAAAATTCCTCGCTACAATATGTGCTCATTCTTAAATTTTGCATTTCACTTTAAAAACTATTCAAAAGCATTTGTTAATTAGTATTAGGACCAAGGATATGGTTAGAAGGAACTGCTCCCCTAGATGAAAGCAAAGTCACTTTTAGAGACATTTTCTAAAGACTGAGCAACCCCATCAAGGCCGTCAACAGAGCTGGGTCAGGAGCCAGAAAACAAGTATATACCAGCCAACGCCCTTCACTTTGTGGCGCAAAATTGTGTTCCACGCTCCAGCCAAAAGCTTCCCTCCTGCTCCCAGATCAATCAGGATTCCTAATACCAACCAGACAAATTTACGGGGAGCACTGAATGCCTGTGTACAGTCTTTTCTCCTCAAAAGACCCTTCCGTCTTCTTTACCTCTGCTTTCCCACTTCCATGTTTTCTCTAGGACATGAAGTCCAGTGAACTTGGACTTGCTTTCGATGAGAAAAAAAGCAAGAGCTGAAAAGTCTGGCTGCCATCAAAATGCCATTCCTTCACGGCAAAATGCACTACTCTTTGTCTTTGTGGCAAACGGAAGGCATATGAGACGAGGCAAGGGGCCAACAGAAGAGGAAAGATACCAGAAGTATGAACTAATAAAACTCATGGCCAAGTTGAGGGCATAATACAGCTGGGGTAGTAAACCCCCCAAACAAGGAGGGATGAGAAAACTCAAAACTCTGCCAACCCAAGTCAGTAACAAAATGCACAAAATATTCTTTTGACTGATGAGTAACCCCAGGCTCTCCAGAGACTTGGGGGGAAGTCATTTAATTTTATAAAGCAAGATCTGCATGGAATCTAGCCTTTCACTCCCAATGAACCCATCACTCCAACTCTCTAAGTCAAATTCTTTCTTGCTAAAGTCGCTGAGACATGAAGGCTTCTTGGGACCAACTTTCAGCTCAGAAAACAGAAAATAAGGGCCCCCTTCCCAGAGCATTAAATTATGTTTTCTTGTCTTGTCTATACTCAGACTCTCTGAGGTAGAGGCTGGAGCTGTGGGGAACACCAGGCACAGTACCTGGATTCATTTTACAAAATGAATGATTTGTTGAGACATGATGAAGCCTGTATTTTACTTACATTTATGGGAGAGAAGCACATCAAAGGAATCTGCCCACCTTGTAGCTTCTTCTGTGGATAGTCTCCTAGGAAATAAGAAACATCTGTCTTGAATCTTTCTGCAATGACCTCCTCTCACTCAGCCACCACTGAGATTTTCTCATGAGAACAAATCAAAACAGTGGAGGGCAAATGACGACCACGTCTGGACTCCTGCAATCCTGTGCTAGAAATGTACACATTCTTAAGTAGCTGATAGAAAAATCTCAGAATTGGGATTCCGTAAGTTTAATAAGTCGGCTTTCAGTCTAAAAAGCAAAACTAACAAAGTACATCCTCTAAAGATGCCAGTGTAGGAGAATTCCCTGGCAACCCAGAGGTTAGGATTCAGTATTCTCATTCCCAAGAGCCCAGGTTCAATCCCTGGCAGGGAAGTTAAGATCCCATAAGCCACACAGGGCAGCCAAAATAAATTAAAAGCAAAATTTAAAAAATAATAAGAAAACAGATGTCATTGTAAACCAACTACGAAAGTTAAAGTGTTAGTTGCACAGTCATGTCTGACTCTTTGTGATCCCCCGCCACAATCCCGTCCATAGAATTCTTCGGGCAAGCATGCTGGAGTGGGTTGCCATTTCCTTTTCCAGGGGATCTTAACAGCCCAGGGATCAAAACCTGCATTGCAAGTGGATTCTTTACCATTTGAGCCACCAAGCCAACTATACCTCTCCTTAATAAATTAGTTAATTAACATATCACAATCACAAAGAAAAGAAGCTGGATTTGGAAACAAAAAAGTGAGGCTGAGTTCCTGACTCCATCTCTTACTGTCAACTTTGTTTCCTCGCCTCTTTAATGGGGATAACGGCACCCATCACAGAGCCCCATGAGGGTTAAATAGGTACCGTCTGTGACGTCATTTAAGACAGTGCCTGCACAGAGAATAGGCACTGCAAGCAGATCATCTCAACCTAAGCAGATTTTTAAGAGTAGATTTGAGTGTTTCCAAACTGAGAAGCTCAGGTTGACAATTAAGTAGAACAAAGAAGTATTCTTCACTGCAGCTTTATAAGAGTGGTGCTTAATATGGCTTTCTTAGGAGAAAAAGGAGGGTCCCTATTCTGAATTTTGAAGCCATACGCTTTGAAAAGGAAAATAACATTCTTTCACTCGTGTTCAAAGATAGAAAAGAAGCCGCCGAGAGACTGGAAGTTACTATCACTCGGCTCAGGTCTTCAGCCATCTGCCAGAGAGGAAGGGGTTGTACAGCCCCAGCGTGAGCACCCCACGGCCGACACTCCGGGGATGCAGTGTGGCTGCGTTACTCACTTTAGAGCACGGTTGGGTTTGTCGGGAAGAATGGCTGTGAAATCACTACAAGAATCAGACTTGTGAGACAGGCATCCCAGTCGAGTCCTCATCCCTTTGTTCCTGCAACACACAGGGGAAAGAAAGATGGGGAACTGTCATGAAAATAACTATCAGCCCCCAGAGGGGAGCTGCTGTGGCAGAAGGCAGCCCTGCCCCGCACCCACCCTTCCCCAGGTGGCCCCTGAAGAGTCCACGAGCGAGAGGAGAAACACCACGAGGATCAAGGGCAATACTCACTCCCTATCTTGACGACCGGAATAGTAATAGGTCCCCTAGCCCTAGAGGCTTAACGCTTTTTAAAGCTGACATGCAAGTTGATGGTAAGTCAATGAAGGTCATTAGCTTGGAAGAATTTCTAAATTAGGATTCTCTGTGGGGAAAGGAAATACAGTGATGACAAAGTAACAATCCATATTTTGCTCTCCCTCTAGGAGGGCAAAGTAGCAGCAGCAGCAATAGCTCCTGACTGCAGAGCCCCAGTGATAGCCACTGAGCAGAGAGATGCTTGAGCGATACAGTGATGCCTGTCACAGGATCTCAGAGCACAGACAAAGTAGGGACCTTCAGGGCAGGTCAGTTCTACCTCAGGTCTTGCCCATTCACCCCACAAACCTGAGGATAGACACGAATGGTGTCAGACCAGTGAGGATTGATGCCTGTAGGTGGGAAGCAGCAGCAGTGGGTACAACCAGCAGCTAAGAACCAGGGTACCCTCTGTCAGCAATTTCACTTCACTAAGCTGTCATACACTTATTTGTATTTTGGCTAATCTCGATCAACATATTTAAAATTTTAACATGCGTGCTTAAATTTCTCATGTTTTTTATTTTCTTAAGGACCAGCCACTTTGCAGTTATTTGACAGCTCCAAGAGAAATGAAGCTAATATCGCTTTCTGACTCAATATTAGCCTCCTTTGACCTTTCAGTAAGGTTGGAAAATTACAGCCCTGAGCGATAGCTGTTTGTGTAAATAAAATTTTATTGGAACTTTATTTATTGGAAACACCCTGCTTGTTTATATATGGTCTGAAGCTGTTTTCGAACATAAGGGCACAGTTGGGTGGTTGAGGACAGACTGTACGACCCATGAAGTTGGCAATATTTACTCCCTGGTTCCTGATAGATTAAGTTCATTGACCCCCTGACCTCTAACCATTACCACTCCTTGGATGGAGGGCAAAGGCAAGAGGGAGGAGTTTGGGATGAGCAGGACTTAAAAGTGACTGATAAAAGGGGACCGCCACGTACACACTGGTGACAATTTGCCCAGGAAATAGTCCAAGAAGATGTTATTCTCCTTGTTCAAAGGAACTTCTTCCATCCTGGTTTCCCTCCCTCACTTTCACAAATCCTGGACCTGGACAGAGATGTGAGATTGAATTCAAGCTCTTTTACTTCACATGGGTTTTCATCTCTGCCCCTGGTCACTGTTCACAGAAATCTCACAGCAAACTTCTACGGGGATGGTATTACCTTTGGCGGGGGTGGACAACACATGCACAGCCCATCTCCAAGGAGCCTTTTAAGGCCAGAACATCCAAGGCCCCAGAAATATCTCCTCTCCTGCACGTCCTGTGCCCCAGCTCTCATCTCAGCCAGGCTCACCGTGCAGCCATCGATTTCCTTGAATTTCAAAACACCGGCTACAGCCGTTCTCTCTCTCCCTCAACAGTGAGCATGTCATGGCCACTCGCTCTTACAAATCACAGGGTGTCCCAGCACCAGGCTATTGGAGCAACTGATTAAGGGCCCTTGAATCATCACATTCCATGGATTCAAGTGCAGGCCCTGCCCAGGCTGCACCACAGGCCAGAACCAACTCAGAGTGAGCTGGCTCATTCCTGGGTGCCTCAGAAACATCAGTCAGCGAATAGTCAGGTCAATGCCCCCAAAAGAGCAATTAAGAGGATTTCAATAAATGGCCACTCCATGCAAGCCATCTAACAAGGTTTAGCAGGGGCCAGTGTAAAGGGTGCTGCTTGTTACCAAGACAACAGTGAGTCTCCCAAATAGTTTGCAAAAATCTTCCATAAAATATCCTTTGGGGCAAAATAGTTCTGACTTTCTATCTTATCTAATTGAGACTTAACCTTTTCATTAGGTCTGAAATAGCAGGAACAGAACCGAGAGTCAAAGGTTAAGGCTACTTTAAAAACAAAGGACTTGCCCTCATCTTTCTTCTCTATCCCAGTAACACAGAGAGACCCCCTAAATGGTTCAGTACAAGCTCATGCACAGTCCCACTCTCCGAGTCCCATCCCGTAGGGCAGGGCTTGGTGCTAAGGCAGGTTCTGCTTGCAAGGCCCCAACTCTGCAAGAAGCATCCAGGCAAACAGCACAGTCCACACAGGAGGCCTGGGGGATGGAGGCCAGTGATCCACCCACAGGATTAGAAGGTTTGGGGCCGGCTCAGACAGCAGGGCAGGTGGGAAGGTGGAAAAAGAGGAAAGAAAGATGAGAAGACATGTTAGCATCAGTTACCTGCGTGGCATCAGTAAAGCGGCCATACGGGCGCCCACTTATGGTTAACCCTCTGGCTGATGTGCAGGGACGACAGGGCGGGAGATAAGACTGCAGGGCTCGGGATTTACCCTTTCGCGTCCTCTCACCTAAAATCAGAGAATCTGCTGTAAGAGGGGGCCCCCTCTCTGACTGCTCTGCAAGTCCTCGCAGGTGACTGTCTGCCAAGGAAATGCCTCCCCACACACCCCCGTCCCCCACGAACATGTGCTAGTCCTGACCAAGGGTGACCAACCAGGGTGCACGAGGACCAGGTGTTGGGTGGCTTCACACTGCTGCCTGTTGGTCAGGAGTCCCTGCTTCCCTGGCTCCTGACCATCAGCGCAAAGTGGGACACAAGCCCCTCCCTGGGGAGGAAGGCACGGCATCGCAAGCCCAAAATGACTGTTCCCTACGTCCTACTCGAGTGCGGCCCAAGTGACCAGCCAGCCCTGGATGGGGGAGGAGGGTCAGCACTTGCTCCAGAATTCTTTGATTGGCTGTTTCTCACCTCCCTCCAAGGGGACCTGTCCCGGAGGTGGTGGGAGTGCCGGAGCCCGGGGAGGGCGTGAGCAGGAGGAAGGTTGGAAGAACTCCAAGGGAGGCTCGTCAGGCACTGTTACCAGTCAGGTTTGCTCCTTTGCAGGGATCACAGGCACAGGCTGAAGAAATGAATATGCAAGTCACTCTCTCCAGCCCAGATGGAGACTGCCTGACCTTCCACAGTTTGGGGCTGGCCTATCCCTGACCTGAAGCAGGAAGCGCATCAGGAAACAGGAGTCTCCAGGTGGAGGCCTGACTGACTGATCCCCTCTCTCTCCTGGGGGTCCCACTCTCAGGGCGTCAAACCTTTTGTTCCCACAGATAGGGAACTGATAGGAAGAAACACGTGAGGAGAGCAGCCTATCCATTAAGGGTTCCCCTGGGAACCCTGACACCAAACATAGAATCCATTTTCAAAGAAACCTAATTTAGATAGATACGGCCCCAGCAAGATCTACGCAGGGTAAATTATTTTGATATCACCAGGAACATTTCACCAATATTAAAAAAAAAAAAACCTTCTCTCATACAACTATAATTAATCAAATTTAAAAACTGCTTTCTTAAAACTGGGGGGAAAAGAATTAGACTTTGTGTGCAGGGGACTGAGCTGGGGCTGTGTCCTGGCAGGGACGTTTCCTCAATCTTTGCCCTAACGGTGCATATACCTGCTTGCGCAGAAGTCAGGAAATCAAAGTCCTTCACAGCCATAAGGGTCACCAGGAATCATTACTTGCGGCATCTTAGCCTCGTTTTCACTGACTTGTGGGTTAGAGCCCCAGAGGAGGGGGACGCCCAGGCCAGGAGCCTTTATTAGCTTGGGGTCGAGCAGAATCAGGTACCACCCACACTCACAGCAGGCAAGGTCACCTGGGCGGTATCACCTGGCCTTCCGTCCCTGCCCTGCGGCTCTTTGGTCTCATCACCATCCATGCCGGCTTCCCAGGGCTGCTTAGACGTCTGCCTCTCTCCCACATCCAACACTGGCTGCTATTGCCCTTTAAACCCCTCCACCGCCCCTTATATCAGCTTAGAGTCAAGTATGTAAGAGTTTGCATGATACCCTGACCCCACCTTTCTCATTCATCCCAGCACCCAGGGGTTCTTACCCTACTTGGCCCTCGATTTGTAGAAGAGTTTGGGGTTACCCAGAGCCCAGGAAGGTCAAAGGTATGATGGTACCATGGTCCATGTGCCCTAATAAGTGGGCATCAATTTACAGGTGACTCTGGGGCAGACAGGCTGAGACATATTGGAAGGTGAGGATACTCAAGGGGAAAGGAAAAAAAAAAGGTTAAAAGCGAAGAGCAAAGATTTATAAAGAGGGGAAGAGGAACTAAGAGCCTCAGCGGGAAGAAAGCAATCAATATGCATGGAGAGGCAGGTTAATTAAATATGGATAATGCAATCAGCCCACACGGGCACCCCAGAGAGGAAAGAGAGCAACCCGAGAGATACTCACTGTCTTTGACCAGTCCTCATGGCCTGCGGGTCTTTGCCAACGGGATGGTCAGAGAGGCTGCGGGCAAGGAGCTCTGGGGAAAGAGGAGATCTTTCTCTTAGCAGTCAAATCCTTGGCGGGTGAAGGGCATGTGTGCATGAACACGGAGGCACACTTGCGTACGCACACACACACATATCCACACGCCTGCATCCACAACACACCTCCCACCACTTGAGCCAGGCAGCAAGCGGCCCCGCTGAAAGCTCTTCTCTCTGCTTGTCACATTCGGTAAATACTGAAGCAGCCTACACCCAGCGGGCGGCGGCTCAGCTCCCGGGCACAGGCTGCACGCCCATCCTCATTGGCAGGATGCAGGAGGTGCCCCTGAGCGGAGCTCGCCTGGCACTCCTCCCGCATCTCCGTCTTCAGCCTCACTAACCTGCTTCACTGCTCCTCTGGCTGCAGCTCAGCAGCTCAGGGAGAAGTTCCCACAGCCCAGAGCTGCCTCGGGAGCTCGGCACCCAGAGGCTGCCCAGGGAGCCAGTGAAGCTGGAGGTATTAACTCTTTCCCGCCACCAGTGAGCTGAAAATCAAGGGTCTGAGTGGGGGGCAAGGGGCGTCTTCTAGTGAGCTCTGCTGCTGGCTGAAGGCTGGTTGCTGCTTAGGGAGCATAAAGATTTTGCCCCCAGACAGCTGCTGACAGCAGAGCCAAGCCGAATCAAATCTCCTAATGAACCAAGAGGAGGGGGGCTGTCTTGCTGGGTGTGATGTGATGTGATAAATGCAGAGAGCAAGAAAGCTACGGGGCAGGTCACATATCTAAATTCCACCCCCCTTCTCCCAATTTCAAGCCACACCACATCACGCTGAAATTACCCCCCACTGCCACAGCTCAGCTGTCCCTCTTACCCCACAGCGGCGTTGGTCCCCCTCCACCCATCCCAGTCCCCAGAACTAACCACACCTCTCCTCACTTCTTAATGAGAAATCTCCACCTCCCCAGACTTGTACATTTCCAAATCTTGCCTCTCGCCTGGGTTTCCCTACACTGGAAATTCACCCCTCTCCTTCATCCATCACCTAGCAACTTCCCCTGACTTGCATTTGTTACGGAATGAGACTTTTCCCTTTGTTCTGCCCAATCCACACATTATCTCTATGTTTCTATCTTCTACAGCCTTTTTTTTTTCCTTTCAAATCTCCTTACCCACATGGATCTTCACACTGCCCGGTTCAGCTCCACAGGAGGACTCTCTCTTCCTGCTCTCCTAGCACAGCAATTCTCCGAGCGTGGTCCCTGGACCAGCAGCGTCAGCAGCACCTGGGAATGTGTTCGAAATGTAAAGTCTTAGGCCCCACCCCCAGACCTACAGAATCGGAGACTCTGGGGATGGGGCCGGCCTTCCAGGTGATTCCAATGCATGCTAAAGTTTACAAACCGCTGCCCTGGGATAAAGCTTATCTACCTTCTTTCTCCTCATTCCACTCCAGGTCTCTAAGGCACCGCCTCCTGCTCCCACCCAGGAACTGGATCCCAATGCACCTAGACTTTGCTGCAAATCACTCCTGAAACCCAGGAGGCAGCACTCGCTGGAGACATCAGCAGAGATCATATGGAAAGTGATGCTTTTATTCTAAAGATATCAGACTCTCTTTGTTGACCCGTTCCCATCAACCCCTCTGCCACAGTCGAGAGACAGAATTACCATGCCTGTGACTCAGATCAGAAAATTGAGGGTAGAGAAGGGGATCTGCCTTTTTCAAAGTGACACCACACGTCAGCGGCCCTGCAAGGACCAGAACTTGCTTCCTTATGACTGTTAGAGCAGAGCTTCTTCCACTACGCCACGCCAGAGCCCAGTCTTTACCGACAGATCTATTGGTGCATAGCCTGGGCCCCGGCAGCGCAGTGACTCTGCCGCACTCACACTGATGATAGGATAAAATGAAGATGCTGAGGCTGTCTCCTCGGGGACTCATAGTCTCTCTCTGAAAATGTCCACAGTGCCCCTCTGTTAGGTAAAGGGGACTTTGTGTTATAGAAGGAGATGCAAACGAGCATTTTCTATCCCTCCGAATTCCTGTCTTGAACGCCGAGGCAAACTGGGGTTTTGAATGAAAGCATAAAGAGAATCATTCACTTCTGGGCATTTTCCTGGTGAACTGTACCATCAGAAAGAAACACACAGATAAACCGGTGAATAAAAGCCCAGCAATAAGCACTTCCCTAATCCAAGGTAAGTGAGTGAAGTCACCAGTCGTGTCCGACTCTTTGTGATCCCGTGGACTGTCGCCTACCAGGTTCCTCCGTCCATGGGATTCTCCAGACAAGAATACTGGAATGGGTTGCCATTTCCTTCTCCAGGGGATCTTCCTGACCCAGGGATCAAACCCAAGTCTCTCTCATTGCAGGCAGATGCTCTAACCTCTGAGCCACCAGGGAAGCCAGCAAGGTAAGTTTATACTATAAGGTGGATCCACCCCTGGATTCCTCATCCAGGGCTAATATTTACGGAGCACTTAGTATGTGCCCTTTTCATACTGTTCATACTCCTTTCACACTGCAAGGAGATCAAACCAGTCAATTCTAAAGGAAATCAGTTCTGAATATTCATTGGAAGGACTGATGCTGAAGCTGAAGCTCCAATACTTTGGCCACCTGATAAGAAGTACTGATTCACTGGAAAAGACCCTGATGCTGGGAAAGACTGAAGACAGGAGGAGAGGGGACGACAGAGGATGAGATTGTTGGATGCCATCAGTGACTCAATGGACACGAGTTTGAGCAAGCTCCGGGAGTTGATGATGGACAGGGAAGCCTGGTGTGCTGCAGTCCATGGGGTCGCAAAGAGTCGGACAGGACTGAGTGACTGAACTGACTAGTATGTGTCAGACACTGTGCTAAACATTGCACTTTATTATCTTATTTAACTCTCACCAAAAACGTATAGGCTTCTCTGGTGGCTCAGACGGTAAAGAATCTGCCTAATGCAAGAGTCCTGGGTTCCATCCCTGGGTCCAGAAGATCCCCTGGAGAAGGGAATGGCAACCCACCCCAGTATTCTTACCTGGAGAATTCCATGGACAGAGGATCCTGGTGGGCCATAGCCCACGGGGTTGCAAAGAGTTGGACATGGCTGAGTGACTAACACAAACTTACAAGACCAATGTCTTTATCATCTGTTTTACAGATGGGAAAACAGAAAAGCCATTTATAAGCAACAGAGTTGGGTGTCTGATACCAAACTCAGCACCCCCAGCTTATTCCACCTTCCGCCTGAGCACAAAGACAGGGTCAGCATGGGACCCCTCTACCGGTGTAACACAGCGGGCTGGAGGCCTCCTCCAAATCTTATATTGCCCAGTCCATCATCCAGGATTTAAAGGCACTGAGGAGGCAGGGGAGTGTTGTACGGGAGCCCAGCTCTCAAGTGGAAGCTGACCTATATTAACCAGGCATCAGAATCTTCAATTCGTCTTTAGAGAATTAATACAGTTGCAGCAAGTCAATAAGCCAACCCAAACGTTTAAGGAGAGATACCATAATTAATAAAGTTTTAAAAGAAAGGAATATAAAGAGCAGAGGGATGAGGGTGTGTAAACATGACTCTAGCATGAGTAAAAAGAAAATTAAAAGCACTGCAAACTTTTTACTTTTTTTTATCAACTCTCCTAAACACCAAGGAGTAAACTCACAGCACCCCAGTTTGAGCAGCACAGACCTAGGACAGGTCCCTCCCAAGGGAGGACTCTAGGGATTTCCCTGGTGGCCCAGTGAGCAGGCCCAGGGTCAAGATCCCAAGTGGTGCGGATGTGCATGCTCAGTCGGGCCCAACTCCTGGCGACACCATGGACTGTAGCCCGCCAGACTCCTCTGTCTGTGGAATTTTCCAGGTAAGAATACTGGAGTGGGTTGCATTTCCTCCTCCAGGGGATCTTCCCAACCCAGGGATCCAGCCCACCTCTCTGGAGTCTCCTGCATTGGCAGATGGATTTTTTACCACTAGCGCCACCTGAAAAGCCCCCAAGATCCTGCATGCCCCAACCAAAACCCAGTGCAGTCAAATAATTTTTAAAGGGAGGACTCGTATCTTCCTTCCTGTAGAGGCAGGTGTATAAAGAATTTAGAAGGGGGAAATTAAGTTGAACCGAGGGGATGTGTATCCTGGCTTGGTTTTCTTTCCCAAAGGAGAGAGACAGGAAAAGGCAAGCAGGTTGGAGGGCTAATGAGAAAGGCCCTTGCTACTTGCACTCTGGTCCAGGGACGTAGAACTCTGGATTCATCTCTGTTTACAGCTCCTGAGCTGCTGGCTGAAAACTAGGCACAGGACAGCACCTCAGATTGCGACATGGTTTTTCCCAGGAAAGCAGTCACGGCAAGCCCTGCTCTGGCTTCTCGGCATTTCTGACTGCCGGGCACCTCGAAGACCGTCCCTCCCTGCCCTTGCTCCTCTGTGGAACTCCATCCTCCCAAGCACTGGGCACGGCTTCTCTCCAGAATCAGGCCTTTGGTCCTAGCTCTCTTGAGCTCCATGCTGCATTTCGAGAGGTCTTCTAGACAGCCCCACCCCTCTCAGACCCTGCAAACTCTAAACTGCTTCCAAAAAAACCACCTTCCCCTCCAAGTCCTCCATTCTTGCCGGGCTCCTGTGTGCATTCATGACATCACTCTGTTCCAGACCTTTAAGGTAATAAATGCAGGTATCTGGGGTTTCTTTCCCTCCATTCCTCTTGTTGAATTGATGTCTAAACCTTGTCACTGTATTTCTGATTTATTTCTGAATTTCCTCATCTCGCATCCATTGATGCTGCCACATGGCAGGTTATCAGCACCCAGGACAATGCATGCCCTTCCACCTCCCCTAAATAACTGATCTTCCTGTCCCTATTTCATCACCCCCCTTCCTCCACAAACCTTCTGGCACACTCCACTACCACAAGAGTAACCTACTGAATAAAGCAAATCTTCCGCAGTGGTTCAGTGGTAAGAATCCACCTGCAGTGCAGGAGACACGGGTTTGATCCCTGGGCCAGGAAGATTCCCCTGGAGAAGGAAATGGCAACCCACTCTGGTATTCTTGCATGAAAAATCCCATGGATGGAAGAGCCTGGCGGGCTACAGTCCACGGGGTTGCAAAGAGCCGGACACAACTGAGCAACTAAACAGCAACAACAAACAACGAAGCAGATCACAACAACAAACAACGAAGCAGATCATCTGTAAAATGGGCTCCGCTGTAACTCCCTGTTCTGCCTGATATTCCAGTGATTTGGTCTCACTTGCCTATCCCATCTCATATCCCATTGTACACTCAGGCATGTGCATGCATGCACACACACACACACACACGCATGCATGCAAGCACACACCTGATTCCTCAGCTAGTCTCTCTGAATGTCTCCACTCTGAGTCTGTCTCTTAACTCCCAGTTTCTTCCTGAAACCCAGTATCTCCAAGCTAAAGCTTCGCCTTTCCAAAGCTTTTCCAGAGCTCCCTCAGTCGGGAGGAATCCCCCCATCCCGACATCGCTGCTGTGCTGTGTGATTCTCTGACAGCCCGCATCACAGCCTGTAGTTTATCCGTGTGATTTATGTTTTCGGTTCCTCCCAAATGACTGTGTGCTCCACAAAGACAGACTCTCTGACTCGTTCCCCCTGCTATCAATTTTCATTGCCTGGTATGGAGCAGGTGTAACTCCATCCTCCCAAGCACTGGGCACGGCTTCTCTCCAGAATCAGGCCTTTGGTCCTAGCTCTCTTGAGCTCCATGCTGCATTTCGAGAGGTCTTCTAGACAGCCCCACCCCTCTCAGACCCTGCAAACTCTAAACTGCTTCCAAAAAAACCACCTTCCCCTCCAAGTCCTCCATTCTTGCCGGGCTCCTGTGTGCATTCATGACATCACTCTGTTCCAGACCTTTAAGGTAATAAATGCAGGTATCTGGGGTTTCTTTCCCTCCATTCCTCTTGTTGAATTGATGTCTAAACCTTGTCACTGTATTTCTGATTTATTTCTGAATTTCCTCATCTCGCATCCATTGATGCTGCCACATGGCAGGTTATCAGCACCCAGGACAATGCATGCCCTTCCACCTCCCCTAAATAACTGATCTTCCTGTCCCTATTTCATCACCCCCCTTCCTCCACAAACCTTCTGGCACACTCCACTACCACAAGAGTAACCTACTGAATAAAGCAAATCTTCCGCAGTGGTTCAGTGGTAAGAATCCACCTGCAGTGCAGGAGACACGGGTTTGATCCCTGGGCCAGGAAGATTCCCCTGGAGAAGGAAATGGCAACCCACTCTGGTATTCTTGCATGAAAAATCCCATGGATGGAAGAGCCTGGCGGGCTACAGTCCACGGGGTTGCAAAGAGCCGGACACAACTGAGCAACTAAACAGCAACAACAAACAACGAAGCAGATCACAACAACAAACAACGAAGCAGATCATCTGTAAAATGGGCTCCGCTGTAACTCCCTGTTCTGCCTGATATTCCAGTGATTTGGTCTCACTTGCCTATCCCATCTCATATCCCATTGTACACTCAGGCATGTGCATGCATGCACACACACACACACACACGCATGCATGCAAGCACACACCTGATTCCTCAGCTAGTCTCTCTGAATGTCTCCACTCTGTGTCTGTCTCTTACTCCCAGTTTCTTCCTGAAACCCAGTATCTCCAAGCTAAAGCTTCGCCTTTCCAAAGCTTTTCCAGAGCTCCCTCAGTCGGGAGGAATCCCCCCATCCCGACATCGCTGCTGTGCTGTGTGATTCTCTGACAGCCCGCATCACAGCCTGTAGTTTATCCGTGTGATTTATGTTTTCGGTTCCTCCCAAATGACTGTGTGCTCCACAAAGACAGACTCTCTGACTCGTTCCCCCTGCTATCAATTTTCATTGCCTGGTATGGAGCAGGTGTTTAATAAATGTCAGCTGCATTTGATTTTCAGTTCATGAGAAAATGTGAAAAATCACTGAGGGTTCCTTATGGCAGAAACACACCAGACTTTTGCAGTCTCCAGGTCAAGATGGAAGTCAGCCTAATGTTAATGACGCCCAGGGGCAGCCGTCCAGGTACCTACGGCATCTGCAAACTATTGTTCCCAACTGTCTGGTTGGGGCAGAGTGGAATTAATCAAGAGCAAAAGGACACCTGGCATTGTCACACGGGCCACAGAAATGTAATTACATTGAAGATAAAGGGAATTAAAGACCGCAATATAATATTTTTAAAAGCCACGATAGTGGAAGCGGAGATTTATTGCCAGATGCCCCCTGTGCACTTATTGCATCAACATACCACCTAGGATAGGACCACATTAAAAGCTTTTAATAAAACAGTCATTTGGATATTAGATTTGAATTCTGGTCAGCATGCTAAAGCTCTTCCACAAATCTTTTAAAAGCAATTTCCAGTTTGTAGCTTCCTAGTAACAGTAGAAACATGAATCAACATATGCCACATTGATTTGGGGTTTCCATGGAGACTGGAAGGACACAGGGAAGGGAAGGACAGAAAGAGGCCAGTTGGCCCAAAATTCTGCTAAAAAAAAATGCATCTCGATTCCATTCCTCTGAGCATTAGCAGCCTCATTTCCTTCCTGTTCATCAATTCGAGCTTCCTGATATTTAATTTGTAATAAGCCTACTCAACTTTGCACAAGGAACATAGAGGGGGCATGGAAAAAGTCAATAGCTAAAGGTGTGGGCCCAGGAGGTTTGCAAAGAGGACCCGAGAAACATGGGCTCTGGGACCAGAAGAAAGAGCCTCTGATCCTCACTCTGCTGCAAACTAGCTCCATGACACTCGCTGCCCTCACTAGCTGCATGATTACCAACTAACATAACCAAGAGCTTTGAATTTCAATTTCCTCATCTGTAAAACACAAATTAACACACCTGCCCTATTTTTCAAGGTGGTTATAAGAAAGAAATGAGACAGTCTGTGGGAAGGAAAATGCTTTGCAAATTCCAGCACACTGTACCCTGTTATTATATTTGGTGATGCTCTGTGCTACTCTGTAAATGGGATTTTGCCAGTGAGCAAGTCTATGCAGAACAAGATTGATGACTTAGAGAGTAGACTGACCTGGAAAAAAAGGACAGTGGGTTTGACAGCCCTGAATTTCCATCTCTGCTCCTTGATTTCCCCAGATCTGTAACTGCAGGCAAGTTATTCTCCCTGAGTGTTATTTTCATCATGTCATCAGTTTGCTATAAAGATTATAACGATCCTTGTACCAATGTCATCAGCTTGTTAAAAGGATCCAATTAGATAACATCAAGTTCAGCACAATGTTTGATGAACGGCAAATGACTGTGAGCCACTATTATTAGCTGTATCAATTGTTTCATCATCTGTAAAATGGGAATTAGAATTCCTACCCTTCCCCACTTTACATAGAGGATGACTTCAACGATACCCACTCAGCTCTTTGATAAGCTGTCTGGGAAAACACGCTAAAGAAATAGAATGTTATTGTTTAAAGATTCATGTTTGCCACTTGCTAAGCCAGGTGACAGCAAAAAATAAAAAAATAAAAAAGTATGAAACACATTTGTAAGGATTTTCAAGCTTCTTGGTGGATGGGTGTTACTCAACTCCCTGCTACAAGAGCCCTTTTCTTTTGTCCCCCTTGAGCCTTCGTGTGTCTCCTTGTGACTCCCTCCAGCCTTTCCTTCTTTCTATCTTTCTTTATTCATTATTTTTATACTTCTCCTTCTAAGTGTGTCTAGAAGGAATTTTAAAATAAATCTCTGGAGGCTTTGTTGTCTAAACTGCAGTGGTTCTCTAGAGCTCCTAAAATTAAATGGCAGACCTACACTGGAAGAAATGATATGAAATCAGGAATCGTTGTGGAATTCCAGGACTCTCAGACAGTGGCCATCAGTGTTAAAAAAAACAAAACAAAAAACTTAAGAAGCACATCAACCAAATACAGTGTGTGAAATTTAACTTGGACCCTGATTTGAATTTAAAAACATAAAAAAATATTATGAGACAATTGGGGGAAGTGGGAGCACTGATTAGATATTATTAATGTGATATCAATACTGAGGGTGTTTTTTTTTTCTTAAGCAAACTTACTCTTTCGAAATACACTTGGAAATGTATTTTGCAATGATATGCTATCTGGAAACTGCTTAAAAATCATCCAAGGTGGTGAGTGCAAGGGGGTCAAAGCTGAGTTGTCCTGTTTCTTGACTTGTGTATTTTTGATAGTATGCCTATTTTTTTTTTCAGTGTGACAAGATATGCTTTAGTCAAAAGAGCACCAGGGAAGCCCCAAAAGAGCATACAATGTGTAAACTGTTAGTGCAAGGAAATCAAAATATGAAAGATGCAATTTGAATAGAAACTGATTTCCTGTTTATTTTCCATTGTAAGCTTTCTTCCCCATGGATAAATCAACTTAAACAAAACAAAACAACTATTATTTGACTCCTAGGGAGCAAGAGCTAAAATTCATAGAGGTTTAGAGTAGGTATAACTCTCAGATATCACCTACAGAACTTAAACTTTAAAGACTTTGCCCATAGTCACATCTCTTAGAGCCACAGTCAGCACTCAGCGCAGAGCTATTAGAACAGCATCCAGCTACTTATTTCCTTTCCTCCCACTTCTGACCTGCCCAAACATCCAGAATCCAGGGCCACAAGTCAGCCTCGGATGAGGATGCAAAGGATGACCTGTTCGCTCACATCCCCAACCCTTCCCTGCCCCTATTGTGACCTGAGCCTTACACAGTGAACTCACTGTTTACAAATTAGCTTCCCAGTGGCCAGCTGGCTTCCACGAAGGCAGTCAAAGGGCAGGAAGCCAGCGAGTAAGGAAGAGTGCGAATGCTCATCCGCCATCGCTCAGTCATGTCCGGCTTTTTGTAGCCCCATAGCCTGAAACCCTCCAGGCCCCACTGTCCATGGAATTTTTCAGGCAAAAATACTGGAGTGAGTTCCCATTTCCTCATCCAGCGGATCTTCCTGACTCAGGGATTGAGCCCACATCTCCTACATTGCAGGCAGATTCTTTACCACTGAGCCACCTGGAAAGTCCATAGAGAAGACAGGACTCTATAATGTGACCCTTCACAGGTCCACAGCCTCATCTGCTGGTTCATCAGGATCATCAAGCCCCAGGTACGAAACAACCTCAACCTCTTGTCCTGTCTCCTCCTCTGCAAGTCTACGCCCATCCAGCCCTCGCAGGTGTGTCTATCAGGGCAAATTCTTCCTCGAGGCCCTGCTTCCCCACTTAACTCTCCCTGCTTGATCAACTATCTTTATTCTTTCTCTCCCCCATTACACTTAGAAATAAAAGTACTCTTTGACTTTAAAAAATCCCCCTTGGGCATTTCTCCCTTTGTCAGCAAAGCTGTCTGACAGCATCTCCCCACGACCTATCCCATCCTCAGGCCCTCACAGTTGGCTTCCATCCCCACCACTGCCCTGAAACAGGGACTCCCCCGCCCCGTCCTGTGAAGTCCAATGACGCTAGTCTTTAAGGACCTTCACTGTATCCACCACGGTGACCCTTCACTTCTAACATTCCTACTCCTTAGCCTCCTCGACCTGACTGTCCTAACTGCCCTTCCCCTTGGTCTTCTTTGCTAGCTCCTCCTCTTCTCAAAGCATAAATATTTATATTCTGCTGCTTTCTAACCTTGGCTTCCTGTTCTCCTCTCCTTAAATGCTTCTTGGGCAATCTTATCCTTGTCCGCACTCCTAACTACGCAGATATACTGACCATTTCCAAATACTTTCCTCTAACTCTGGCTCTTTTCCCAACTGTAAACATTCTTATAGCCCATAGTTGCTGAATATACCTTTCAGATATTCCCCAGGCACAACATATGCAGATCTATCTAAAAATTGAGCACATCGTTCCGATTCCTCTCCTGACACATTTCCCCCCACCCTTCCCCCATATACCTACAAATCTTGGCTTTCTCTGCCATCTTTGGTTTCAGCTTCTGGCACCAATATCCACTGAGTAACTCAAGCCAAAAATAGGGAAGCAATTAGAGATGACACCTTTTCTTTCATCTCCTATAGTCAAGCAGTTACCAAACCATACTGATTAAATCCCCTTCACAGTTTTTACACTTGCCTCCTCTCTTCCTTACTACCATTGCTCTGGTTCAACCTCCTGGCTCATATTCCTGGTTCTTGTTCTCGGGCTCTGTGATCCAGCCTACCTCCTTAAGTTCAACTCCAGTCTGCAGCCATAATCACCTATTTAAATCGCAAACATGATTATGGGCCCTTCACCTCACAAACTATAAGCCCAAGCTTCAGGATAAAGTTCAAGCTTTAATAAAGATTCTGACACATAAAGTCCTCAGGAGCTGGGTCCCACCTACCTGAGAGTTGCCCACCACCCCAGTGGCTGATGCTTCATGCTCTAGTAACTCCAAACTGCTCACAGTCTTGAGCACACATCATGGTTCCAAGTCTCTAGGCCTCATTTCTGCAATTTGTTCTGCCTCCTCACCCTTCTAGCTGCACTCACAACCACTTCCTCCAAGCAGGCTCCCCCGCACAGTGAGGTTTTGCGAGTGTCCTACTCTGTGCTCCTGGACACACTTCTCTGCCTCAGCACTTGGCATGATTAAGTACCTACAAGTCTCAGCTACTACCCAGTTTCTTAAATTCACCAAGGACAGGAAACTGCATTCACTCTTTCATTCATTTATTCAACTAACCCTTAGGTATCTCCTATGTGCCAAGCTGTGGTGTTGGAGAAGACTCTTGAGACTCCCTTGGATTGCAAGGAGATCCAACCAGTCCATTCTAAAGGAGATCAGTCCTGGGTGTTCTTTGGAAGGAATGATGCTAAAACTGAAACTCCAGTACTTTGGCCACTTCATGTGAAGAGTTGACTCATTGGAAAAGACCCTGATGCTGGGAGGTATTGGGGGTCGGAGGAGAAGGGGACGACAGAGGATGAGATGGCTGGATGGCATCACCAACTTGATAAACATGAGTTTGAGTGAACTCTGGGAGTTGGTGATGGACAGGGAGGCCTGGCGTGCTGCAATTCATGGGGTCCCAAAGAGTCGGACACGACTGAGCAACTGAACTGAACTGATGAGCCAAGCAATGTACCAGGCAGCATAGGTCCATTTCATGACCTATACAGACGACACAGGTAAAAGATTTTTCCTCTCTACATCTCCAGCACCTAGCCCAGTGCCTGGCACCAAGAAGATGCTCAATAAATGTTTGTTGAACTTAACTGAACCAGACAACAGGTGAGTGAGGGAGGCTGTTTGGAGCAAGGATGCTGACCGGAAGAGGCGGCAAGGAATTACAGAAATGGCATGAGCTATCAGGTCTGGCAGAAAGGGTTCAAACTCCAAGTCATCCCCTTCGTGGCTGAGTTGTCTTGGCTTAAGACCTTGCTGTCTGCTCTCTGAAATCAGAATACTAAAGCAATGCCAACTTCCTGAGCTACTGTACGAATTCAGTAACATCTAAGCAAACATGGATTGTAAATTCTTCAGCCTTATCAAAACATGAAGTCACACTGAGAGCATCAGAGTCGTAGAAGACAGAGGCCCAACAGCACCCAGCAGTGGAGTGGAGGCTGCAGAGGATGGGGCAGCAGGGCAGGAGATGGAGAAGCGGCGGCCCTAGTTTTCAAGGCCCTGGGGCTGAGATATGAGTGCACGTGGCCCTGCCACAACAGGAGTGTGGCTCTCCTCCTATCTCGCAGCGCCAGGGTGCTGGTTATCAGTCTCTTCCCATTCATGCTGCTGCTGCTAAGTCGCTTCAGTTGTGTCTGACTCTGCGCGACCCCATAGACGGCAGCCCACCAGGCTCTGCCATCCCTGGGATTCTCCAGGCAAGAACACTGGAGTGGGTTGCCATTTCCTTCTCCAATGCATGAAAGTGAAAAGTGAAAGTGAAGTCGCTCAGTCATGTCCGACTCTTCGAGGCCCCATGGACTGCAGCCTACCAGGCTTCTCCACCCATGGGATTTTCTAGGCAAGAGTACTGGAGTGGGGTGCCATTGCCTTCTCCCTTCCCCTTTATAGACAGTAACAAAAGCTTTACCATTTGCCATCAGGGTCTACAGCTGTGGGCAGAAAGCAGCCTCAGGACTCTCCCCCTCTCTGAATATAAAATCAGCTGTTTCTAATCCTCCATTTTTAATGACTTCAGCCAATGGCTTTTATGTCCTCCCTGCCAGGTCCAGTCCAGCCAGCTAGCCAGATTTATGCAAAAAGGAAGCTCCACAGCCATCAGACCCGGGCATGGGGACTGGCCACACCAACAGTGGCACGAAATGGTGGTGTGGAGACTGGGGGCAGCTCTCCTGCTGGGATCTGTTCCTGCCTTCACAGAGCCCCCTGGAAAATGAAATGCTTTGCTTTCAGGCCTGTGCCAGGCGCACATGAATGTCTGTACTGGGAGTGGGAGGAGGGACTAGGGCTGTGTGGGTGCGCTCTGATGCACAAAGATGCTGAGCAAATTCTGACACTTTTCCTTGAGAGACAAGGCCCTGGTAGGAATATACCTTAAGCCATTCAGCTTTTCTGAGACCCTCTTCTTTTTAGGACCTTTTATTGAAGGATTCAAAAGCTTTTTGGAAATTCCAAACAGAGAGTCCTGATAAAGGTTCTGATGAGAATGGTGATGCTTCTTGAACAGTGAAAGGTATTCTAATTTTCAAGACAGAGGAAAAGCAAGGAGCATTTCTAGTGGCTCTGGAGCTGTAAGTATTTGGACAGAAATGAAATGAGCAAACATATGGGACAGGAGAGCTTAGGAAAGGATTAACAGGATAAATATCCTAAGCCATGAAGTCGTGATACACAACAAAACTTATATTTGTATGGCACCACCAAAACCTAAAAATTGCTTTCACTTCTTTAGCTGATCAAGTTTCTTAAGCTCCTGGAGACTAAGTTTTAGGGAAATTGGAAGGAGTAAACAGCATCATGTAAGGAAAATACCTAGTAAAGTTGCCCAGCACATCTTGATAACTGGCAGCTATCATCATTTTTTAGTTGATTCTCACAAAAACTTTTGGAGGTAAGTTGGGCCCTTGTTATTGTACCCATTTTACAGATGATAAAAGCAAAGCTGTACAGGATCCCTGTGTGAAGGGCACAGGGTAATTCAATTAATGACCTATGGAGACTTGAACCCAGGACCACCAGGGCTTTTTCTATACAACATTGCATCACATTCAGTACTGCTGCTGCTGCTGACCCATCCCTGAAACTCACATTTGGAGGATTTTTTAAATGGTAATATGATGGATCTTGTGCAGCCAACCATCTACCTCTTACTCAATCCCTTGGGAGTCCCTGGCATTTGTGAAATGACTCTTGTGGTTGAAGCTCACTGACCCATAGGAGAAAGACCTTGGCTTCAAGCGAAAGTCTAATTCAACTGGACATAGAATATAAGAAAGTTTTAAGATTCCTTTGTGCATAAAGCACTGTGTGTGAAAAATTTTAATGCCAAAATAACAGGGTCTCCAGGAGCAGCTTACCTCGGCCAGGCCACAGTGGACTAGAGGCCACCCAGCACTCTCCAATCCCCATTCACCCCTCTCCCATCAATCTTCTAGGACACCTATTGACTGAGCAAGGAGCAAATGGTTAATAAAAACAGTCTGCCAGACTGACTGAGTGCTCACAGGGATACCATTCCCAAACTAAAAGGAAAAGCCATCATCAGCATAATAACACATTGCCACTTAGAGTTTTGAACTTTCCCCCAAGCAGGTAGATACTCTCATGATAACCATTATCTCACTCTCCCACTTTCCAGCACCTCTTGAATCTTTCCAAAAAAACCTGGAGTTTTCCAAAACTGTAGGAACAAGTAATCCAAATATAACCCAAGTTGCAGGAAGGGGTAGGCTTTCCTTCCTATTTCATTAGTTTGAAAGCATCCTAAGATAAACACCTATGAGGACCTTCAGCCAGGTTTTAAGTATGGAGTGAAACAATACACTGAGATGGAATGACTAACACAGAGAAAAGCCGCTCTCCTCCACGCCCCCCTAGACAGCTCTGAAAAGCTGATGCCAAGAAAACACCTCCTATAGGCATTTACTGTGGTCTGCCCTCTCCTAAAAAAAACAGTTGCAGCTATGTGTGGTGATGGAAGTTAACCAGACTTATTGCAGTGATCTTTTCATAGTACATATATCAAATCATTACGCTGTAACCTGAAACCAAAATGATGTTATATGTCACTTGTATCAGTTAAAAAAAAAAACACCATCCCAGAAAGTCTCATTTTAAGACTATGTCCAAGAAAACAATCCAGAATGTGAACAAAACTTTATGATATTCTTCCAACATTATATGCAATAATAAAAATGTGGGAAAATATTTGAAACTAGAAGTTGATGACCTGCCAGTGGATGTGTTAAGACGGTAGGAGTCCTTTCAGAATGCATACATGTATCAAATCATCCCATTGGGCACTTTAAACATATTACAATGTTATTTGTCACTACAGCTCAATAAAGCTGAAAAAAACCAAAAAAATCAGTGACCTCCGATGTCTTCTGATCTCCCTTGAACCCACTGTGATTGTGAGTTCTCCTGCATCGGAATGTGTCACCAGCGTTAGTCACCAGCAGCACAGGGGACCTGCACGCTGTCTGGAAACAGAACAGATGCTGTGGGCAGCCAGACCACTGTGCCGGCGATCTGCTCAACACAGCAGCAAAGAAGCCAGGAATGAAACGAAGAGAAACAGTGTCACGGTCCAGGCAGCAATCTACCATGATCACAGAGCCCCCGAAGGGATCTGCGGGGAAATACTGCGTCCCCTTGGACCAAAAAGGAGGTCTCAGGGCAGGAGAAAGAACAAAAACAGGATACTGGCAGCTTAGCCCCCACTGACCGGGAAGAATGGGCATGCTCCTGCACCCTTGCTCCTGGCAAGAGTGACTGGCTTAACCCAGTCTGTCTAAGGAGCTCTGTTAGAAAATGGGAGGGTAGGGTTATGACAGGCAGAAAGCGCCTTTTCTGCACTGGAGTGTCCTGCACTTCCCAGCAAGACTCATGGCTCAGGATGGCCGGCTGGGGAGGGCCAGTTAGGGGACCTGGCTGGAAAAGCAGCTCTCTCTTACCTGTCTGGTGGAGGGCAGTGCAGCTGGGAAGGTTTGGCTGGCGCCGGTACCAGCTGGGCATGGCTCGGTGAAGCCCTGAGTGACCAAGTCAGCCACTTCCTGGTACATGGGAGAGGGCTGCCGAGGGGCGGCTCACCTCACCTCGGCGGGTAGAGGGGTGCCCCTAGCAGGGCAGCTGTAACATGCAGCTCCTGCTGGCTCCTCACCCGCCTGCCGGGCTTTGCATCTCATGAACCAGGAAGGCTTGGGAAAATATTTGAAACTAGAAGTTGGTGACCTGCCAGTGGATGTGTTAAGACGGTAGGAGTCCTTTCAGAATGCATACATGTATCAAATCATCCCATTGGGCACTTTAAACATATTACAATGTTATTTGTCACTACAGCTCAATAAAGCTGAAAAAAACCAAAAAAATCAGTGACCTCCGATGTCTTCTGATCTCCCTTGAACCCACTGTGATTGTGAGTTCTCCTGCATCGGAATGTGTCACCAGCGTTAGTCACCAGCAGCACAGGGGACCTGCACGCTGTCTGGAAACAGAACAGATGCTGTGGGCAGCCAGACCACTGTGCCGGCGATCTGCTCAACACAGCAGCAAAGAAGCCAGGAATGAAACGAAGAGAAACAGTGTCACGGTCCAGGCAGCAATCTACCATGATCACAGAGCCCCCGAAGGGATCTGCGGGGAAATACTGCGTCCCCTTGGACCAAAAAGGAGGTCTCAGGGCAGGAGAAAGAACAAAAACAGGATACTGGCAGCTTAGCACCCACTGACCAGGAAGAATGGGCATGCTCCTGCACCCTTGCTCCTGGCAAGAGTGACTGGCTTAACCCAGTCTGTCTAAGGAGCTCTGTTAGAAAATGGGAGGGTAGGGTTATGACAGGCAGAAAGCGCCTTTTCTGCACTGGAGTGTCCTGCACTTCCCAGCAAGACTCATGGCTCAGGATGGCCGGCTGGGGAGGGCCAGTTAGGGGACCTGGCTGGAAAAGCAGCTCTCTCTTACCTGTCTGGTGGAGGGCAGTGCAGCTGGGAAGGTTTGGCTGGCGCCGGTACCAGCTGGGCATGGCTCGGTGAAGCCCTGAGTGACCAAGTCAGCCACTTCCTGGTACATGGGAGAGGGCTGCCGAGGGGCGGCTCACCTCACCTTGGCGGGTAGAGGGGTGCCCCTAGCAGGGCAGCTGTAACATGCAGCTCCTGCTGGCTCCTCACCCGCCTGCCGGGCTTTGCATCTCATGAACCAGGAAGGCAGCAAGCGCCCGGGGAAGGGGGTGGGGAAGTGGAGGGAGGGGAGGGGGCACTCTGACAGATGATGCGCGCTGCCACGCAGAGTCGGGGGAGGACCGCAGACTCGAGCAGCATGGTACTGCCTATGAGGCTCTCCCGCTGACAGCGAGCTCACTGGCAGCTGCCTCCGAGGGGCCAGTGCGCTGCAGAAGGCAGGGAGAAGCAGAGCCCACAGGGGTCTGAGGGTGGAAGTGGGGGCAGAGAGGGTCCCCCAGGGTTGCACAGCCCCCAGGGTTGCACAGCAGGGAAGCAGGTGAAACAGGGTAACTAACTGGCCTCAGGAGAGAGAGGAGAACCTGCCTCGCCTCAAAAACAGACTGGGAGGGACGCAAAAGACAAAGGCTCAGCCTCAAAGAGCTCTCTCCTGCCATAGCCAACAAGCAAGGATACTCTGGCTTTAGGAATTTTGAATGGCTGGGCAAGGTAGAAGAAGACCAGTTCTAACTTTTTCAATGAGGATTAAAAGCAGCCAAGGAAGAGTGTAATGCATGAAACGTTTCGTGTTATTTGCCACTCCATACCACAGGCCAGCCTGGGTGCCCAACCAGTGATGGGGGTGTGGTGGCAAGAACAAGGACCAAGAGAGAGGGCTGGGAGGATCAGAAAGAGCATGTCATGTGATGCTTCTGTCTGTAAGATTCCATTTGGATGATCAGGAGGAAAACTTTTTGGATGGCTTGGGCCAGTGCCTGGAGCAGCTTCTGAGCATCAGGGATGAATAACCGTTGGCATCGGATTCTAGAGTCTACGAGACCTGCCGCCCCCACGTGGGCAGCAGGTTCACCACACAGGCCCTGGAGTTGACAGTCATTGGCTCTGTTTACAAGCACAGCCAGAGAAAGAGGCTGACGGGGAAACAAATAAATAAACAGCAAAGCCAGAAAAGACCAGAGAAAGTGCAGCTGGGGAGATTCTATGAGCACAGCTAACCAAGGGAGAGAGAGCTCAGATGAGGACCTTCTCCGGAGGGCAGGGAGGGGGCCAAGAACTGTGACGGGTTTCCAGGGACCCGTCCTCCCGCTACAAGCTAGTTCCTTTCCTTCAGGCCGGCCTCCACACGCCCTGACCAGCGCCGCCCCAGATGACCCCCAGGGGACGGCTGCTCTCCTTAGGACAGTGTTACTGTGATCCGTCATGATCACCAACCGGTTCACTGCAGCATCAGACATTGCCCCAGTTCAACAAAATCAGGTCAATTTGGCCAACGATCCTTGGCGCCGACTGTGCGCCGTGGGGGTTCCAAACATGACTGAGACATCTTTGTCACATCTCAGGTGATCCAGAGGAGAGAGAGCTTTAAGTAAGTGAAGCTAACTCATAGATAAAGGGGGCTAAGGATTTCAAAGGGTGACACGGAAACTCTGGAGCGGGGAGAGACCAAGTCCACCAGGTCCTCTCCCAGGAAGCCTCATCTGAGCCGCATGTGGAAGGTGACCAGTGGATTTTGACCTGTGGAGTTTAGTGAGAGGAGACTTCAAGGTTGAGGAACAGCCAGGGCAAAGGCAGGGAGTCGAGAGGTGCCCCCAGGGGGTTGGGGAACAGTGAGCACTCTTTCAAGGGAGGCTGGAGTAGAAAGCAGAGTGTGATAGGAGGCTGCAGAGGAGGATGTAAATTAATGGGGACATTGCAAACAGATAGTAAAAAAAAAGAAAAACATTTAAACAAAGCAGTGTTGGTCAAATCATTTGCATTAGCAGATCCAGGTTTAAGGATGCTGAGTAGAGGAGGATTGGAGGAAAAAAGAATCTGCTGCCAACGCAGGAGATGCAGTTTCCATCACTCGGTCAGAAGGATCCCCTGGAGAAGGAAATGGCAACTGACTGAAATATTTCTGCCTGGAGAATCCCATGGACAGAGGAGCCTGGCGGGCTACAGTCCAGGGGGTGGCAAAGAGTTGGACAAGACTGAGCGAATAAAAACCAACTAGGTAAAAGAGGAGGATAAATCACAGAGATCAGCAACAGTGCAACAACAGGCATTAGGTTAAGTGAAATAAGTCAGATGGAGAAGAATAAATACCATGTAATCTTATATGGAAACTGAAAAAAAAAAAAAAAAACCCTCATAGATACAGAGAAATACAGAAAATAGATTGGTGCTTACCAGATCGGGGGTTAAGTGAAATGGATGAAGGGAGTCACAATGTACGAACTTCTAGATATAATATAAACAAGGGTTAAGCGAAATGGATGAAGAGTCAAAATGTATGAACTTCTAGATATAACGTAAACAAGTCATGGGATATAATGTATACCATATACCTTGGTGACAGTAGATTCATATTTTTAAAAGTTTCACTGCAATATAATTGACATGTAACACTAGTTTCAAGTGGACAACATACTGATTTGATATTTGTTTGTATATCGAATGCACCGAGTCCACCAACTTGATGGACGTGAGTCTGAGTAAGCTCTGGCAGCTGGGGATGGACAGTGAAGCCTGTGTTCTGCATGCAGTCCATGGGGTCACAAAGAGTCAGACACGACTGAACTGAACTGACTGATGGTGACAATAGTTAAGGATACTGTGCTGTATATTTGAAAGTTGCTGAGAGTAAGCCTTAAAAATTCTACTCACAAGAAAAAAAATTTATGACTATATGTGGTGATAGATTTAAACTAGACTTACTGTGCTAAGAGAAGGCAATGGCACCCCACTCCAGTACTCTTGCCTGGAAAATCCCATGGACAGAGAAGCCTGGTAGGCTGCAGTCCATGGGGCCGCTAAGAGTTGGACACGACTGAGTGACCTCACTTTCACTTTCATGCATTGGAGAAGGAAATGGCAACCCACTCCAGTGTTCTTGCCTGGAGAATCCCAGGGACGGGGGAGCCTGGTGGGCTGCTGTCTATGGTGTTGCACAGGGTCGGACACGACTGCAGTGACTTAGCAGCAGCAGCAGCAGCAGCAACTGTGCTAATCAACTCACAATTCATACAAATATCGAATCAGTGTGCTGTGCATCTGAAACTAGTGTTACATGTCAATTATATTGCAATGAAGTTTTTAAAAATATGGATCTATTTAGCAAAAAGATCGATAAAAGAGTTCATAACCTTCTCAAGATTTTTTTTTTCCTTCTGAATCTCAGATTTTGCATGATTGAATAGCAATTTATGAGAACAATGAATCACATTTGCATTCAAAATATAACCCTTTTCTCTTGGGTGTCCTTTCTACAAAGTTCCAATAGCATCTCCAACCTGTGAGAGATTTCTTCTTTGATTGTACTACACTGATTAATTTCTCTAGGCTATTTGATATAAATATATTTACTTTGTAAAAAAAAATCTATATGGAACACTGGAGAAAGTGGGGTCACGGCCCTGCCACACTGCCCAAATGTTGAGGGCAGAAATGTTTGAGCACATTGAAGTATACACTAGGCACACAAGCTGGGAAGATTTTGCTTAGATGATGAAACAAATAGGATGCAATAGAGGTTTCGAACACGCCTGCAAACTGGGGCTTGTTCTTTCTTGCTACTTTGGATTCCTATGGTCTTCATTTGAAGAGCTTACTGGATGAATAGAAACATGTGATCCAGTCACAACTACCGGCCCAGTCAACAGCCAGTCAACTATCAGTCAGGTGAGGTCATAGTAGATAGTAGATAATCCATAGTAGATAACCCAGCCATCATCCAACCTACAGCTGACTTGATACATGAACAAGCCCAACCAAGGTTGACTAAACTGCACAAACCTGAAGGATTGCCCAGCTGACCCATGTAATTATGACCCAATAAAGGACTTTTGTTTTAAGCCATTTTGGTTTAGTTTTAGAATATTATATTACACAGCAAAAGCTCACTCATACATCATGAAATAGGTATTTTCAGCTCCTTTCCTTGCACATCAGCCAATTTTAATGTATCTACTACCCCAACTTCATTTCTAATATTAATGAATAAAATTGACATTGGCAACTAATGAAACCCAGGTTTTACAACAAAGGTGATTTGTGTTAGTCTCTTCTGAAGTCTTCATCAATCTTTTTTTTTTTTTTTTAACCTCAGATCAGTTAATTTTTTTTCTTGAATATAAAAATATGTTAATTTACTCACCTATCATGACAGAGTCCATTTCCTGAGCGTAGCTTTGGAAGTTAACTTCCTGCCAGCTATTCAATATTTTGTTCAAATGTCTAATTGTCTCACAGGGATTGCTTACTCTTAGAGAGCAAGGCAGGGTTTCCCATATGGCCCTAGAGGTAAAGAACCCACCTGCCAATACAGGAGACATAAAGAGTGGTGGGTTCAATCCCTGAGTCAGGAAGATTCCCTGGAGGAGGGCATGGTAACCTACTCCAGTGTTCTTGCTGGAGAATCCCTTAAAGGAACCTGGTGGGGTACAGTCCATAGGGTCGCAACGAGTCAGACATGACTGAAGTGACTTAGCACACTCACACAGAGAGCAAGGAGTCATCCTTCTGTGTCTTTTACACTGCCTAGTGTGGCCTTTAAGCGATTTCCAGACCAGTAAATCATGGTCCTGGTAAATCTATAAAATTCCCAGGCAGCAACCACAGGATCATCAGTCTTTATTTTTCCAAAGAAGAAAACATTAAAAGTGGTTATCTGATATTGCCATTATTTTAAAAAATAATCTGGCTGCCAAAAAGGTATGGAGAACATCATCTTAGAATGAAGGATAATTCTTCCCATGAAAGCCCAATTGGAAACTTTTAATCCACTTTTAGGTACTTAGGAGCTGATATAAAGAAATATACACACACATACACATGTATACACACACGTACGCATGCATGCATACACACACTGTATCATTAATTTTCTCTCATTTTTTGTGATGAGTGATAACTGTACCTTTGACTGGATACAGTCAAAGATGGATTGGGCTTTCCAAGTGGTAAAGAATCTGCCTGCCAATGCAGGAGATGTGCGAGACACAAGTTCAGTCCCTGGGTTGGGAAGATCCCCTGGATGAGGAAATGGCAAACTGTTCTAGTATTCTTGCCTGAAAATTTCCATGGGCAGAGGAGCCTGGCAGGCTACAGTCCGTGAGGTCGCAAGAGTTGGACACAACTGAGCAACTGAACACACGTGCATGCATAAATGGGTTGCATCTGAAACCTACAGATGGGCTGCATCATTGCATGAAATAGTGGAATAATAAGAGACCACCATCAGAGAAGGTGTTTCATAAGAACACCTAGGAGCTACCTCGGCGTTCACTATTGTTCAGCCACTCAGTCGTGTCTGCTCTTTGAGACCCCATGGACTGCAGCACACCAGGCTTCCCTGTTCTTCGCCATCTCCCAGAGTTTGCTCAAACTCATGTCCATTGAGTCGCTGATGCCATCCAACCGTCTCATCCTCTGCCATCTCCTTCTCTTCCTGCCTTCAATCTTTCAATCTTTTCCAGCATCAGGGTCTTTTCCAAAGAGTCTGCTCTTCAAACCAGGTGGCCAAAGTACTGGAGCTTCAGCATCAGCATCCGTCCCTTCAGTGAATATTCAAGGAATGATTTCCTTTAGGATTGACTTGATCTTCTTGCTGTCCAAGGGACTCTCAAGAGTCTTCTCCAACACCACAGTTCAAAAGCATCAAGTCTTTCAGCATCCATTACCTTTGCTAAAGGGATTAGTCCTTTTCCATATTGACTCTGGAAATCTGCCCAGGAGCAGGTCCCAACCCCTCCCATCACAGCAGTAGATCTCAGTGAGATACATTTGCAACATCACAAAAATAAACATGTAATAACTAGCCACAATTCACATTTTATAGAGCACTTTGAAGGCAAACAAACTTTCCTACATTTCAGTTCACTAAGCACTGTGCAGCTCTTGGAGCTCAGGAATCCGATCTGAATTTTGAGCAACTGCAAAACTACCTACAATCATTCTTGAATAGCCATTTAAGAAAGTATTGGCTACACCCCAGACTAATATCTGACATGAGTATCCTGGGACCCAGATATGGCCCATAGGCTTTGCAGAAGTCAAAGAAAGAATAAGAGAGTTCTAGCCTGAACAGAGGGGCTTCCCCTGTGGCTCAGTGGTTAGGAGTCCACCTGCCAGTACAGGAGATGCGGGTTTGATTCCTGGGTTAGGAAGATCCCCTGGAGAAGGAAATGGCAACCCACTCCAGCATTCTTGCTTGGGAAATCCCATGGGCAGAGGATTCTAGTGGACTACTGTGCATGGGGTTACAAATAATCAGACATGACTGAGCCACAAAACCACAGCCTGAATAGAAGAGACATTTCCTAGTCCACACCCAGCCCTTTTGGAGGTAAATACCAGAACCCACTGCAGCTTGATGTACATATGCACATGCTTAAGATGAATGTTTAGTAAATTGTTTACATACATTCTGTGGCAGATATAGAATTTCAAAACTTATATAGGATCGTGCCCATATGTCTGCCCACTTATGAGCATGCACACCCATATATGGTGCTTAATATAAAATCCATTGAAAGGATGAATGAAAGAACAAGTGAAATTTCTACTAGGAAGAGGATTTACTTATAATTTAATCAATTTATATTTATTTAGCACTTGCTAGGGTCAGGCATTATGCTAAGGATACCAATGTTAGGCATACTTTTATAAACAAAGCAATCTTGGTTGCTTGTCTTGGGTTTCATTCTCCCTACCCTGCCTCTGTCCCTGTATCAAAACTTATCTAATTTAAGCATCTACCTGCTATTTATGAAGTTAAGTCATATATATTGCAAGGCTGTTCTCAACAATGACTCTCTAAGCCCATCTTTTGTTTTTGAACAGCTGTTGCTCCAAACCTAGTCTCTGTTATTCTAAGTACCCTTAGGTTTGATGCCCTAATTTCAATCCTGTATTTGGCCTTTGTCATCAGTTAGTTACTGCTGTGTAACAAGCCACTTGATATCTTAGCAACTTAAAATAATCACCATTGGTTACTGATTACGGATCTCTGAGTCATCTGGCTGGTTCTGATGATTTGGGCCAGGCTTGGCTGATCTTGGTTAGACTGGCGCATGAATCCAAAGTCAACTGGTGGGTCAGCAGGGCCTGGTTGGTCTAGGATGGTCTCACCAGCATGCCTGGCACTGCACTTGAAGGTCTGTTGGCTATGGTGAAGGACACGTCGTTCACAACCATGTGGCTAGCCAAGCTTTCATTGGCAGAGGTAAGGTCCCAAGAAAAAGACCAGAAGTGTGAAGACCTTCTGAAGCCCAGGCTTGGCACTGGTACAACCTTACTCTACCATACTTTATTTGCCAAACCAAGTGTCATAAGGCCAGAAGAGATTCAAGACTCTATAAACAGACACCACGCTTGATGAGAAGGGCTGCAAAGTCACATCAGAAAGGCACGAGTATAGGGAAAGGCTGTTTTTATGACAAATCTACCACATTCCTGGTACTTGAATTTGTTTCTAGAATTTGAATCTTTGCTTTCCCTGATCTCAAACCTGGCTCACCTCTCTGAGGTTTTCAACTCTTCTGCCTCAGATAAGACTCTCCGCTTAACTTCTAACTCATTAGGAAGGCAACCCCTGAAGCCAGTCCCTTCTTAACAAGAGAGAAACTCAGACCCCTTCCATGAGTCAGTTCTCTTATGCTTAAGTAATCCTCCTCTTGTCATGAAAAAAAAAAGAAAAGAAAAAAACCCTTCAGCTATTGCTAAAAATAGATATCTGAACCAGGCTGAACTCCAGCTGAAAACTGTAATCAAAATTCTGATACCCAGAGAGGGCAGACCACATAAGAAGAACCTTTACAAAATGCTACCTTAACAAGGTTTATTCCTTGTTGAACAATAAGAATAAAATACTCTATTTTTTCAATTCTAAAACACATTCTTGCTCACATTTTAACATGTCTGTAGCTAAGATGTCTTACAATCAGCAAGTATGTCTAATGGGGTAAGACTGGTAATCCCCCACTCCCACCAACGCCCTTCAAAACATAGATATATTGAAACACGATTCCTTTTTCAATTGATGGATGGAGCTTTGTAACTGGAAAGCGTTGCTGTGGGTCACCACCTTGTTTATGAAAATGATCCAAATGAAATCAGAGACAAGTAAGGCCTGAGAACTGGTAGGGTTTCCAAAAAGTTCAGCGTGCTATTGTCTCTAATTAAGGGAATTAGAGGTACTACTGAAATGGATGATACAAACTAACCAATTGTTTTTCTCAGTTGACAATTTGCTAGAATGACTAATGGTCACTGAAAGTGATGGATTTGAGTTCCCTGTCTCTCCTTTGCCCTGCCACCCTCTGGTACAGGGGCTGCTGGACAACACAGAGAAGAAAAATATAAAATCAAGGAGAAGGAGCCAAACCCATGAAAACCTACAAATGGGTGGATAGCCTTTGAATAAAGAGCTGTATCATCTGATCATTACATGGTTTGTTTCTTGTTCGTTACAGGAGTTAAGAGGGCAGACTCTGGAGCTAGACTGCTTTGGTTTGCATGCCAGCTCCACCAATTAAACGCTGTGTGACTTTAGGCAGGTGACTTAACCCTGCTGTGCCTAAGCTGTTTTTGCTTTTAAATATTTATTTATTTGGCTGTGCTGGGTCTTGTGGCATGCAGCATTGTTGCACCATGAGAACACTTAGTTGTGGCATGCAGGATCTAGTTCCCTGAGCAGGAATCGAACCTGGGCCCCCTGTATTGAGAGAATGGAGTCTTAGCCACTGGACAGCCAGAGAAGTCCCTGTGCCTCAGTTTTTATATCCATAAAACAGCTCTCACAAGTGGTTACACTTGCAGCAATGCCTGCCAAACATAAATGCTCAATAAAGTTATTATTATTATTACAATCTCCTTGAATTTTCCTGGAAGAGCAAATGATCCCTTCTCTCTGGAAAGCAAAAAAAAAATTCCATAAAGTCCAAGAAGAAACCTAAGTCCTTCCCTGATGTGTAATTATTTTCCCCCTAAAATAAAAGCCATATATACCTTTCCCCAAGATCTCTCCTTTTTGTAGATGTAAAGAATCAGCAGTATTGTTTAGATGAGGGTGAGTCTGCTAACGAGTAGACTCTTTTTGCAATGTTCAAAGTCGCACCAGTCCTGAAAAAGAAAAGGACAGAGTTGTCCCAGCACTTGACACAGGAAAAGCGAAAAACCTTTTACAAAACAAGGCTAGATCCCCGCCATGTGGCTGTGTCCACAGAAACTCCCATACAGATCCCTGCGGGAGGCCCTTCTCCCTGCGCTGCCACTTCCCAATGCCAGCTTCCTTGCTGTGAGGACCCTGAGAATAGGAAGGGGATTCACAGAACCTGGGGATGGGGATGTGGGGAAAGTCCCGGGAGTGGCCTGCAGTGTGCTGCAGACTTGAGGCCTTCCTGGCAGCACAGATATCTCTATTCCGAGAGCCAAGAGGTCTGGAATCTAGAGAAATGAATCCCTTGAGGACTTTAATGAATGCCGTGCTCCAGCAGTGCCGGCTCGGTTCAGCAGCTTGATTAATGACACGTGAGAGGACTCGAGGCAAATGTAATGGGAAAGCAAACCTTTGCAGGGTGCCTGCCCTGGATAAGATCCGGTGCCTCACACCCACCGAGGAAACTGCAGAGGGGCTTAGGAGAAACTCCTCCTGGAGCTGTGGGCCAAGGGCAAGAATCTGCCCTGGTCTGAGCTTCTGAGCCCTGAGTGCCTGCATGCCCTGAGAGCCAGCCAAGGGGAGGAAGGCCTCCATCTGCTCCTACCCCAGTCTCCGCTCCAGCGAGGGGGTCCCTCAGCTGCCAGGCCTGTCCTGCCCGCCTATTGGCTGACACATTTTTCAAAGCTGTTCTCAAAGGCTTTGATGAACAGGCTGTTGCTGGGCAGCAGCTGAAGTCATTTGCCCTGGAAAATGGAAGGAAGCAGGTGTAACCACTCACCCCAACCCGACCCTCCGAAACACCCTCCCCACACACACTCTACAAATCAAGGCGTCACTTTGTCCCTGTGTATTTTAATAAGCACACTAATCTCTGACCCCTTAGCATTTCTGCCCTAAAATGTAACCAAGAGCATCACTCTTTTTGGCTTCCCCTTTGAGAGAAAGAGGTGCCAGTCCTGGGCGATATTCTAGCCAAGACCCCAGGGCCCTCTTCAGGTGGACTCTGCCTACAGAATATCCAAGATGCCTCTCTCGCCCTCTAAGTTCCATGTGTGTGTGTATGTTTGGTTACTCAGTTATGTCCAACTCCTTGGAACCACAGGAACTGTAACCCACCAAGCTCCTCTGTCCATAGGATTCTCCAAGCAAGCATACTAGAGTGGATAGCCATTTCTTTTTCCAGGGGATCTTCCCGACTCAAGGATCAAACCCATGTCTTCTTCATTGGAGGCAGATGCTTTACTGTCTGAGCCACCAGCCTTCATAAAATAACAGCATTCCTGGATCCAGAGGTGTCTCTGGAAGACTGAACACTTTTTATTCGATTTCTCATTTTATCAAGTACAAAAAAAAACTGAAATAGCACTTCACTTAAAAATTAATGAAATCTCTAATTTTTGTTAACTGATGTAATTTTGTGTTTGAAAGTACTTTGAATTGAAATTTTATCACTTGAAAGGACTCTTTTTCACTTATCTTCTTTGATCACCACGACAATCCAGTAGGTTAAGTAAATAACTTTGAGGAAATTGAGACACCAGAAGAAAATGAAATTATCTAAGAATTTGTTGAGTAATACAGCAGGCCTGGGATTCGTATTCAAGTTTTCCCAATCCCAGTCAAATATTCTTTCCAATCTCTCCCATTCTAATAAATAAATATTGTGAATGTCAGAAACTTGTCACGTACATGTACTCAACTTTCTTGAAAACCTATTAAATATATCCCACATGGCTTTCAGGCCTCTTCTTCCCCTATCTGTTGCGCCAAGCCAAATAAGATGACAGACAAGTTTGACATTAGAGGCACAGAGCAGAAGAGTGGGAGTTCAAGCTGATTGACAAAAACAAACATTGGGTGTCTTTGAGCAGAATTATGCTATGTCTTTGAGCTGTTATGTTATCATATTACAACAGCTGCGTTTAGAAAACTTTACCCAGGTGTCAGAAGAAAAGGCAGGTTTGATTTATCACTTCTCTCGGGCCATCTTCTAATCTTCCCTTGCGACAAATGCAACGTTTTGCCCCTCTGGGTGTACCACAAAAGAGGTTCCTGCAACGCTTACACTGGAGGGAGGGAGTGCTCCTCAGAGGAGCTAAGATTACAGGGCTGACCTCGAGACTACTCTTAGAAGCATTCCTCCTGTCTAGCAGCCTGGAAAATTGAATGCTACTTACAAAGGATCTTGACTTCCAGCTGAGGAGGGGGCAAAGTCTGGGTAAAAGCAGAAAGCGGGACACTCTATCTAAAGAGGCAGAGGCAGAGGTCTCCCCTTCAGAGTCCAGTCAACCTTTGAGCTGAAACCCTTGAGCTGTCTCTGCCCTTACATCCCTCCTGATCACTGCTGGTTTCTCTGCTTTAAAACCTTTTGCCTTATATTTCATGTACTTGTTAGCAAAGGGATCAACCAGCTAACCCGGGAGAGAGTTAAAAGTCCAATCCTAAATAAAATATTTACATTATCTGTGCCTTCCTGAATAAATAAATGTTACAGTTTTCCAGTGACTTCCTAAAGAAATTCAACTCTTCAGCTTTGTTTCCTAACCCCTTTGATAATCATGATAGGAATTTCAGATCAGGTCAAAGGAATGGATCAGTGGGAGATGACCCAATACTTTGAAGGAGATTAAAAACTTTTGTCCCTTGATTTACACCAAATAGCCAGCTAACATTAGAGCACAGTCCACTAAGCGCAAGTACATGGCCAGTAAGTTACCTGTGCTAAACGGGAGTGCACTGGGTCATCGGAATGTACAGGTCCATGACAAAGGAGCACTTGTTTCCAGCAAGTTCATTCATGTACTCACCTGTTCATTCATTCATCGTCAGTATCTGTCAAGTGCCATGCACTCTGCAAGGCTGGACAAGATAGAGGGGTTCTGAATGGTCCAGACTGAGTATCCAATTCCCAGTCAGAGCCCTGACCTTGCCCTGCAGACTTCAACCTCACAGATCATCCTCTGAAGGGGGAGGGGCACTTTGTCCTACAACCCAAATTTCTGTGAGAGATGCTTGGGTGGTAGCAAAGGCATAAACCAGAACTGCTCCCTGGAGGCTGGCGAGGGAGAGGAGAAGATGACATTAGTCTGGATAACAAACAGCTCTGGTCTCACAAACCCTACCTGCCAATCATTCCCCCTGCCCCAGCCCTGAGCGAACCCTACAGGACTGAAAATAGAATTAGAGCTTGAGGAGGAGAAGACGGAACGTAAATTGGCATAGACTTCAGCTAAGAAAAATGCTATCCTTCCGTTTTTGTGTCTTTGACTCCACACAACTCCGGGGTTTTTCTAACTTTATTTTCTCCTGATCCATGTTCACAGCATCCTCCCACCTTCCCCCTCTGTTCTGAAGTGGAAATACAGAACCAATATCAGCTCTAACCTGATTATCTGTAAAAATTGGGCCAGCGCAGGGTCAGGGATAATAAACGCAGGCAATTTGGAAAAACCATTTAAAATTTGCCTTTGGCCTACATTTGTTTGTGTGTGTGCACTCCGCAGAAGGTTTACCTTCCTAATTACGTTTTGTTTGCATTTCCTCAGCACACATTGACTGGGAAGTCAGGGCGGGGTTCAGAGAGTGGGCTGAGTGTTGAGAAAAGCAGGCTTGAGATTAAAATTTGTAGGAGTTAAGCCACAAACTGCATCATTCATTTAACAAATATTTATTGAGCAGCAACAAATGGTGGCACACAGCTCTTGGCTTTGCAGGAGTTAGAAAGGAAGTATGAGAAACAGGGTCTGCCTTAAAGAAGCTTGCCATCTTCTCAGGAAGAGTATATACACATTTGATGTTCATACAATTGAGATTGCACTACAGCTTTAAATATGAGCCTAAATAGCACTGATTTTAACCTAAATTATCAACAGACCCTAAATGGCTTTTGATCTAATGAGACTCAGATATATAGGGATTCCTCCAGGAACTGTATTATGATTTTGTTTCTCTGACAGCATAAAACACACATTTTTCAGCCTGTAGGAGACAGCAGGGGAATCACTTCCCAGGGTACACGGGCATTCACAATCACGGGTTGGAGAGGTTTCCCCTTGAGACGGTGTGTCTGAATTTACTGATGAGTTCATCACTGAGGAAGCAAACATTCAATGTGTCACATGTCCTCAGTTCAGGCGCTTCCTGGCAGACCCATCACAGTCACAGCTTTCCTTCTGGTTTACATTCCGAGGCCTGAAATCTGTGACACTGTCCCTCAAAGGACGGGCATGCGCGCTCAGCCACTAAGTCATGTCTGAGTCTTAGCGACCCATGGACTGTAGCCCAAAAGGCCCCTCTGTCTATGGGAATTTCCAGGCAAAAATACTGGAATGAGTTGCCATTTCCTTCTCCAGAGCATCTTTCTGACCCAGGGATCAAACCTGCATCTCCCACGTTGGCCAACTGCTTCTTCACCGCTGAGACACGAGAAACCTTCAGAGGGCAAGAGCCTTCCTCAATTCAATCATCCAGGGAGAAAAGTGTGCCGACATGGGAAACGCAGTGAGGGGCAGGAGCCGTGTTGGACCCATATGCAAAGTGGGACAAAATTGTGACTCCATAACACTAGCCCTTCACCCAGATTCTCCTAGTAAAACAGATTCCTTTCTACCCCCTTGCTGCTGTTTCCATGATGGCCAGAGGAACTGGTAAAGTGGATTGTGTGTGCGTGTCACTTGCTGGGTGGGAATTCCAGACCCATTCTCACTGCCCCCACTCCTGGGAAAGCACCCTGACTGTCCATGGTCTGCTGTGGGAGAGACAGCAGCCCCCTGTTAGGGATGAGCGAGGGACTCTCAGAAGGCACCTCTGGCCAGGCTTACCCGGTCACAATCAGCAGCAAGGTCCGAGGCACCCAGCACACAGGCTCACTTGTACATGTGCCAGCCAGGTGCCTCCTCACTGCAGGTGACCCAGGAAACCACCAAGCTCAGTTCAGAGGTCAAATAACATCTTTTACACATAGTGGAAGTAAGGGTTGTTATGTAAAATAACACATGTTAGGTACATTCGTACTTTGTATCACAATTTTTTAAAAAATGTCTACTTTAGGACATTCTGCATTCATGTGGGTGGACTTGAAGCCAAAGCCTTAGAAATTATCCCCTAGGGTTCATGGAATAAATACTAAGGTAAAAATCAATGTTTGCATCGTGACCAAGCAAGTGACAACATAAATAAAAGGACCAGAGATGTGGAGAGTGAAGCCCCTTCTAAAACAAGGCCATGTCTAGGAGGACTGGAAACCCTTCCAGTTCCTGCCCGAGTTTCCCAGAAATGCCTCTTGTCTTGAAGCATCACTTAGCAAGGGAAAGGCAGACATCTACTTTATAGCTTCTCCTATAACTGACGAGTTTGGGGAGCAAGGGAGGGAGAGAGGACAGGAGATTCAGTGCCCCAGGGTCCCTGAGAAACTTTTCAAAAGTACATCTTATAAAGACTCTGATTCCTCTTTATAACTGGGGCTAACCAGTGCCACCTGCTAAGCTGAGCAGGTGGAGATTTGAACCCCAAGATCGAGCAGGTAATTAACCACCTAGGTAGGAAGACCTGATATCCCCAGAAATGCCTTCTCTACTCTTAAAATTAATGTGGGAGTATTTTATTTCCAAAGCCAAATTCCCCTGAAGAGGTAACACTTTAGACTGTCTGTCATTTACATCTCAGTGTGACTTTGTTTCAGATCCCGTTCTAAAACTAAGTATTGGTAAAAACAAGAAAAGAACATGACAACCCCACATGGCTTGGAGCATGGATCCCCCAGTCTTTCTGGCAGCAGGGATGGGTTTCATGGAAGACAACTTTCCATGGACAGGGGCGAGGGGTGGGGGGTGATTGGGGGTTGATTCAAGCACATTATATTTACTGTGCCCTTTATTTCTGTTGCTTGTGTGTCTTCACTCCAGCCTCTTCCCTAATCAATGCAACCTGACTACAGAGTTTCTGCCCACACCACCTCCCAGGAGGTGGTGGAAAGGAAACCCTGGCCTGGGCCCCACTGTGTCCTTCAAGGAGAGGCATGCAGGAGAGACTGACGTGTCAGCTGTCAGCCCTGAGCCAAAGAGCTGCCTTCTCCACGGAGGCGCGCCTGGGCTCCCCGACCCTGGGATGGAATCAGGGTTCAGACAAGGGGCTTGAAGCCATCCATGGACTGACAGCATAATACCCATGACTTCCACAGTATGTGTCTTTCAGCTGCAGAAATAAGGGCAGAGTAACTAGCTCCGCGTGTGTTAGCACAACTCCACCTCTCCTACCCCCAGACTGGCTCCAGACAGAGACCCGTTGTGTCCTTCTGCACAAGGGCATTCAGACGTGAGGAATCACAGACTGGGGACTTCCTGGTGCTCCAGTGGCCCAGACTCCATGTTCCCAGTGCAGGGGGCCCAGGTTTGATCCCTGATCAGGGAACTAGACCCCACCTGCCGCATCGAAGATCAAAGATCCCACATGCTGTAACTAAGACCTGGCACTGCCAAGTAAATATTAAAAAAAAAGAAAGAACCACAGAGTGCAAACTCCAGGGAGTCAACTGAGGCTCAGGTGGAGAACAAGGCTCAAGGCTACCAGCAGTTCTCAGCCCACAGCCCAGAGCTACGTGCCCTAAAGTGATGACCTCTGAACATCCAAAGGGACACGGTGCTCCCAGCATCTGCTGGCTGACGCACAGCTCCCCTAAAAGCAGCTCTATGCAAACAGAGCACAGTGGAAAGAGGACTCCCCTGTGCCGAACACTCGGCCGGCCAGCATCCTGTGACCTAGAAAGGAAGAGTGAACTAACCGCCCTCCTTCTCCTCCTTTTTCTTTCTTTGGTTTGAGAGGTTCTTCTTTTTTCTGATTTTCTTCCTACTTCTGCAGATGTGCTTTTATGTATAAGTTGGGAGTATTTTTATTCCTTATAGGATATTGTCTATTCTCACTAATTTTATGGGTCTTATATTTTAGTGGAAAAACCTAGAATCTCATCATTTCCACTCTAACCAATTTTGCCCTCCTCAGCTGTTCTCTCTTTGCTCACCAAAGACCAGGCACAAGTGCTTAGTGAAGGGAAAGATTCAAGAATCTGAACTATGAAGTATGTACAAGTGTCCATGCATACCTGTGCACACACACACACACACACACGTGCACACCCTTGCCACTTGGGTCAGAATGTACGCCTGGCTCAAACCCATCTGAGCTAGTTGAAGAAAAAGACCTTTCCTCTCTCTAATTACAGTCTCCACATCTATGTGGCCCCTCACATCTGATCGCCTTTAGGATCCAAGGACCACACTTCCTTCGCTCCTGGTGAACGGTAAGTTACTCCAAAGAGCCAAAGACTGTATGACATACCATGAGATAACCAGGCTTTGGCCTGGATAACACTCACTGGCAACTGCCCTGTCTACTTGGGACAAGCTACCTATTCCCCGACTTTAAGAAAAATATACTGAGTTGCAAACTATTGTCAAGTTAATTCTTATTTTTTAAAATCTCACCCCTGCCCCTTAATTGCTCTGCAAGCTCAAGCAACTTTGACATTTCTTTGCCTCAGTTTTATCCTCTTTAAAATAGAGATAACAAAAATTATGTGTCCCTTAGGGGTCATGGTATCCAATCAGCATGAAACACCTTCAGCAACAGACTCCAACTCTGGACAGCTTATCCAGCAAGATAGCACATAGGCTGAAGGGAAAAAACTAGATGCTGAGGTCCTAGAGAAGGCTGGGAAACAACAAGATTCCAGGTTACAGAAACGAACAGTCCTTAGGTCAGCCCTGTTGGGATTCATCAGCTCCATTCACTGTTCCCACCTTGTTTCACTCAACTCAGGTATTGTATTTGCAAGAGAAAGAGGCTGATCGGTCCAGGACAGATCACACACTTGTCTTTGATAATGGTGGGAGACATAGAAATTACATGTGTGGTATAAAGCCTAAAATTAAGACCTAGGGATTTCCTCTGGCAGTCCAGTGGTTAAGACTCCATTCTTCTAATGCAGAGGTCACAGATTTGATCTCTGGTCAGGGAACTAAGATCCCACATACCATGCAGTGCAACCAAAAAAAAGAATTTAAAATTAAGACCCAATATTATATGTGCCTTGACATCTGGGGAAAATTGAAGGGCTTTGACTAATCTAACCACAATTCCTCTCCCTTTCTGCTCCTGCAAATAGGGCTCCCCAGACAAATGATTTTTCATGCAAAGATGGGCACAATAAAGGACAGAAATGGTATGGACTTAACAGAAGCAGAAGATATTAAGAAGAGGTGGCAAGAATACACAGAAGAACTATACAAAAAAGATCTTCATGACTTATATAACCACAATGGTGTGATCACTCACCTAGAGCCATACATCCTGGAATGTGAAGTCAAGTGGGCCTTAGAAAGCATCATACAAACAAAGCTAGTGGAGGCGATGGAATTCCAGTTGAGTTATTTCAAATCCTAAAAGATGATGCTATAAAGGTGCTGCACTCAACATGCCAGCAAATTTGGAAAAAGCAGCAGTGGTCACAGGATGGGAAAAGGTCAGTTTTCATTCCAATCCCAAAGAAGGGTAATGCCAAAGAATGCTCAAACTACTGCACAATTGCACTCATCTCACATGCTAGTAAAGTAATGCTCAAAATTCTCCAAGCCAGGCTTCAGCAATACATGAACCGTGAACTTCCAGATGTTCAAGCTGGTTTTAGAAAAGGCAGAGGAACCAGAGATCAAATTGCCAACATCTGTTGTATCATCGAGAAAGTGAAAAAATAAAACATTTACTACTGCTTTATTGACTATGCCAAAGCGTTTGACTGTGTGGATCACAACAAACTGTGGAGAATTCTTCAAGAGATGGGAATACCAGACCACCTGACCTGCCTCCTGAGAAATCTGGATGCAGGTCAGGAAGCAACAGTTAGAACTGGACATGGAACAACAGGCTGATTTCAAATCAGGAAAGGAGTATGAGGAACCAGAGATCAAATTGCCAACATCCGCTGGATCATGGAAAAAGCAAGAGAGTTCCAGAAAAACATCTATTTCTGCTTTATTGACTATGCCAAAGCCTTTGACTGTGTGCATCACAAGAAACTCTGGAAAATTCTGAAAGAGATGAGAATACCAGACCACCTGACCTACCTCTTGAGAAACCTGTATGCAGGTCAGGAAGCAACAGTTAGAACTGGACATGGAACAACAGACTGATTCCAAGTAGGAAAAGGAGTACATCAAGGCTGTATATTGTCATTCTGCTTATTTAACTTCTATGCAGAACACATCATGAGAGACTCTGGACTGGAAGAAACACAAGCTGGAATCAAGAATGCCAGGAGAAATATCAGTAACCTCACATATGCAGATGACACCACCCTTATGGCAGAAAGTGAAGAGAACTAAAAAGCTTCTTGGTGAAAGTGAAAGTCGAGAGTGAAAAAGTTGGCTTAAAGCTCAACATTCAGAAAACTAAGATCATGGCATCTGGTCCCATCACTTCATGGGAAATAGATGGGGAAACAGTGGAAACAGTGTCAGACTTTATTTTTTTGGGCTCCAAAATCACTGCAGATGGTGATTGCAGCCATGAAACATAAAGACACTTGCTCCTTGAAAGGAAAGTTGTGACCAACCTAGATAGCATATTGAAAACCAGAGACATTACTTTGCCAACAAAGGTCCGTCTAGTCAAGGCTATGGTTTTTCCAGTGGTCATGTATTGATGTGAGAGTTGGACTGTGAAGAAAGCTGAGCGCCAGAGGTCCCAATGAGTATAATTTCCCTCACTTCTTATTTATTGTCTCCTCACGTGTGTGTATGTTAGTCATTCTGTCGTGTGCAACTCTTTGTGATTCCATGGACTCCTCTGTCCGTGGAATTCTCCAGCCAAGAATATGGAGTGGCTTACCATTTCCTTCTCCAGGTCTCCTTATCATGGGGCACTATGATTGCATTAGTTTTAAAGCAGATATACATTGTTATATCTTATTCTAAATAAACTATTCATAAAACCTTCCTCTTACGAAAGCAGAAGTTATAAACTTCAAATCAAGGTCAAGAACCTTTGGCCCATGGTTGATCCAAATTATAGAGAAGCTGAGAACATGAGATAATGGAGGAAGCGAAAGGCCTTAAGCATAGGCGAGAGAAGAAAAAGTTCCTTTTCCAGCACCGGAATATTGTGTGTTAGGGCAGAGGGGGAAAAGGGAGCTAACTTAAACTGTATAAAAATTTAAAACTTCTGTGCATCAGAGGACACAGTCAACAGAGTGAAAAGACAACCTATGAAATGGGAGAAAATACTTGCAAATCATAAAACTGATAAAGGGCTAATATCCAAAAAACAGAATTCTTACAACAAAAAACTAACTTAAAAATGGGCAAAAACTTGAACAGATATTTCTACAAAGATAAACACACAGTTTACAAACAGTCTGTGATATTTTGTTATGGCAGCCCTAGCAGACTAATATGCCTCCCTTAAAAAAAAAAAATCACCATTAGCATCCCAATCCATATAATTACATTTGTAACTGATTGAATAATCAGTTAAGTATTATTGTTTTTAAAGCAGTTTTTCTCCTAAAGTCTCAGGACAAAATGAATCTTACTATCTAGAATGAATTAAGGTAAGATTTAAGTACCTAAGAGTAAAATTAAGGCCCAAACCCTAGAAATAGACACAAATGTGATATACAGGTTGATTCTATAGCAAACTCTAACAAACATAAAGTATACAAAATCCAACATAAAACAAATATTTTAGCCATAATAAGCACAGAACCTTTCTCACACTCTTAGAGTTCAGTGAGTTCTGAAGATGTGCAAATTATATCAGGTCTCAGAAAAAAGGTCAGCTCAAAATCTGAATTAGTACTTTTTGTCTTTTCCTTTTCAAATTGATGGCAAGCAGTTATACATGAAGTTATTCCAAAGACATTAGGCTTAAGCACGTAAATTATTCTGAGTTATTACTACTGTAAATAATAAAGATTGAGGTTACCATTATGTACTTTAGTATTTGAGGTTAAGGTTATACACTTAAGTGTCAAGGTTTTATGATAACTTTGACCAGAAACACTCCTTACCTTTTCCTGAAATTCATCCCTAGTTTCTTCTATAAGCAAATTCTTGGAAGTTTCCTCAGAAATTTTCATTTTTAGCATGTTAATTGTTTCTTGGTGTTGTTTCAAAGACTCAAGCGCATTTCGTAGCTGTTCCTGGGTGTCTATATTCTTTGTCAGAGAAATAGAAAATAATTTTCATTAGAATGTGAAACAATGAGAAATAATTTTACCATTACTGCTTGATCATAAATAATAAATGATGGCTTCTGAAAGGTTTTTAAAGAGGTTCTAAGATTTCAAAAGTTCAGTCAAAACCTTACCATATTTATAGTATCCTGAATGTCACTTTTGAGTTGGTCCCTCTCAATTTGGAGGCTCTCTTGGAGTTGTTTTTGATCATCTTTTTCTTGGGTTAAGGTTTTTACTTCTACTAATGTTTGCTGAAGTTCCTCAGTAATCAGTGTTTTCTCCTTTTCTACCATTTGTAGTCTAGAATCCGCATTTTCTAATTGTTTCTTCAGCTCTTCCACTTCCTTTGATCTTTCTTGATTCTCAGCTGTTTTTTGTTGAAGTTCCTGGGTTTTGTGAGAGAGCTTTAAGATAAGAAAAAATAAATGTGAAAAAGCCAGATCATTCTGTGACATATATGTGGAAGCAAAACCCCAGAACAAAGATCTTTCCCTAGAGGATGTCCTGCACTAACCTCTGTCTTCAGAGCCTCCAAATTTAACCCAAGTTCTTCAGCTTCTTTCGAGAGATTTCCTATTTCTTGATTCAATTTTGCATTTTCTTCAAGGACCATCTTATACTTTTGCTCAAATTCAATATGGTGATTTTTACCATCTTGGAATTCTTGATCAGTGCTTTCACAACTCAGCTGGGGAGGTGGTAGGTCATTTTTAGTGCTCTCAATTTCTTCAAGTAAACCTTGAATTCTACTTTCCTTATCAACTACTTCAGAAGACAATTTGTTTTTTTCTGATGTTACTATATAGAGTTCTTCAGATTTATCACGTATCTATGGAAAAGAAAGAAAACTTAGCTATGAAAGCAAGATATGATACAGTTGACCAATTTTGAGGGAAAAGCTTTCTTTGCCTTACTCCCTCCTCACCAAAGACACTGAAATTAAACAAAGGTTTGATTGAGGAATGGCAATATTTTTCTTGTCATATCTCTTTAACACATATTATCCTGTTTAACTTTATTTTCAAAGCTTTGCTTTCTAATCTCTGGTTCTAATAAGAACTGCACACAAAAGGACACTCAGTAGAAACATAATCAGGATGTGTCTTTAAATCCTTACTTGTCATTTTAAAATGTTTTCTGTCTTTCTGATGAGGCAGGCATTGCATGATTTCTTAGAATTTTACTTGTATTTCTATTGCTAACAAACTGAATCAAACATTTATAGTCTCATGCCTGGCACTTTATAATAAATTACGGCAAAATATTTACAGTACTTTGCAAAGGTTTTTATTTCATGAGTTGTTTTCTTAAAAATATGTTTACCTCTTTCCTTAGCATTTCTACTTCTGAAGGTAAAGATTTCAATTCTGACAGCAAATTAACTTCATTATGCAAAGTTTCATTTTCTTTGACTGCTTTATTCAATTCTTTCTGTAGATGGGTTATTTTTCTTTCCAATTCCATATTAGACAGAAAATCTAGAAAATTTTTAGTAAGTTTAAAACAGCTTGCAATTATTGGGT
>SJYC01097191.1:0-70379 GCA_006408675.1 Madoqua kirkii
ATGCTGATACCAAATGACATTAAAATTTAATATTAAGCAATTAAAAACACCAGAGAATAAAGGATTTTAAATCACTGGAATACAGCTGCAAAATCTTTTAGGTATTGTTCTGTATAAACACAGATTTGCAAAGAGGTAAGTCTGAAATGATAAAATACCTTTTGGAACTTTGCCATCTATAAGTGAGGTGAGTTTTGTTATTTCATTAAAAGAAGATTGTAATTCTTTCTCCAGATCAACTTGCATTTTCTTTTTCGCCTCCAACTGACTTTGATATAACTGAGTATCATTTTCTAGCTGCTTGCATGTACTTGCAAGTTCTTTCTATTGAGAGAAACACTGTAAATTCACAGAAATGTACTATGAAATGAATTTCAACTGTTATTGTAAATATTACAAAAATCACTCACCACTTTCTCTTTCAGCTTTAGATTTTCACTTCTAAGAAAGGCTGATTCTCTCTTAGCATCAAGAGCTACAGTTTCGACATCAAGCAGAGTCTGTCTCATTTGTTTTAGGTCTTCAGTGTTTTCCTTTACACATGACAAAAAGGATTTAGTGAAATCTAATTTTGTTAGATTTGGAAAAGCCAATATATACATGTATGTTATTCCTAAGAAATGAAAAGTGATCACAATATGCAAATTACCAAATGTATTTTTAGAATAGGTAAAAATGAGTAACATTTTTCATAATAAAAATATTTTAGGGAATTTTAAGGGGCTCAGTGGTTAGGATTCAATGCTTTCACTGCCAGGGCCTGGATTTGACCCGTAGTCAGGGAATTAAGATCCTACAAGCCATGCAATGGGCCAAAAGAGAAAAATTAAAAAAAAAAATTCTAGCTATAATGTTTCAAAATTATACACACATCATGTAGAAGTACTATAATAATTCTGCTATTGTTTAGAAAGGATAACATAATTGTTGCTCACCTAGCCTGTTAGAGTTTTCTATGTATTTTTGTTTTTTGTTTTTTTTTGCTTTATTCTTTGTTTATGTTTTGTTTTGGTCATGCTGCAGCTGCAGGACAAGTGGGATCTTAGTCCCCCTGCCAGGGACAACCTGTGGCCCCTGAAGTATAAGTGTAGAGTTAATCACTGGAATGCCAGGGAAGTCTTTTTTTTTTTTAAAGTTACTCTTTGCAAAACATGACAGGTGTGTACTTAATAGTTAAAATTAAGGATGTTTAATAACAAATTCAAAAAAAGATAAATAATTCAGTAGAAAAATAGAGAAAGGATATGAATAGGCAACTCACAGAAGAGAAAATGACTGATAAATATGAAAAAAAATTTAGCTCACTTTTAGAAAGAAGTGGCATTTTAACATGACTTCAGCCATACATGAATTCAACCATATGTCCTTGGCAAAATATTAATGGGTGCATGCATGAATCAATGAACTGGATGAATAAAGAGAAAGAAATAAACAACAATTAAAAAAATGGGCAAGGTCATCCCTGGCAGTCCAGTGGTTGGGACTCCAAGGTTCCAATGCAGGGTGCCTGGATCTGATCCTTGCTTGGGGAACTGAGATCCCATATGCCATGTAGCACAGCCAAAAAATTAAGAAAAGAAAGGTGGTAGTTGGGGGAATTCTTATTCTATCAATAGACATGCCAGGATTATATGAAAGTGTCTTTCTCTCCAAGGCCTTAGAACAATAAGAACACTTTCAAAAAGATCTTTTGCCATTAACAAAAGGTAATAAGAGAGTACCAATAGAACATAACAAAAAGTACTCTGAAAAACTCAAATGCAAACAAAAGAAGAACAAAAGCACTAATAATCTAAAATTTCTGGCTAGAAATTGCTGCCTTTTCAAAAAAGAGTTAAAAACTAGAATTCAACTGATACTTTCTTGAAGTAATCAAGTGAATTGAAAGAAAATAAAAAAAAAAGTTAATTTCACTGTAAGATTCATTACTGTTTAATAGCATGATCTTATACTGACCAAAATAACCTATAGCTACAGTTTCTGAAAAATATCAAACTGTTAAAATAGTTACTTCATTATAATGAGAATGCATTAATATATAATGAAATAAAATTAATGTAATTTATGAAATCATGTTCAATTACATGTTTTTGTGGCAGAAAGTGAAGAGGAACTAAAGAGCCTCTTGATGAAAGTGAAAGAACAGAGTGAAAATGTTGGCTTAAAGCTCAACATTCAGAAAACTAAGATCATGGCATCTGGTCCCATCACTTCATGGGAAATGGGGAAACAATGGAAACAGTGACAGACTTTATTTTGGGGGGCTCCAAAATCACTGCAGATGGTGACTGCATCTATGAAATTAAAAGATACTTGCTCCTTGGAAGGAAAGTTATGACCAACCTAGACAGCATATTAAAAAGCAGAGATATTACTTTGCCAACAAAGGTCCATCTAGTCAAAGCTATGGTTTTTCCAATAATCATGTATGGATGTGAGAGTCAGGCTATAAAGAAAGCTGAGCACTGAAGAATTGATGCTTTTGAACTGTGGTGTTGGAGAAGACTCTTGAGAGTCCCTTGGACTGCAAGGAGATCCAACCAGTCCATCCTAGAGGAAGGCAATCCTGAATATTCATTGGAAGGACTGACGTTGAAGCTGAAGCTCCAATACTTTGGCCATCTGATACGAAGAACTGACTCATTGGAAAAGACCCTGATGCTGGGAAAGATTGAAGGCAGGAAGAGAAGAGGATGACAGAGTATGAGATGGATGGATGGATCACTGACTCAATGGACATGAGTTTGAGCAAGCTCCAGGAGTTGGTGATGGACAGGGAAGCCTGGTGTGCTACAGTCCATGGGGTCACAAAGAGTTGGACATGACCGAGAGACTGAACTGAACAGGACTGATCCCAATGACTGACCCTCCTTATCAAACAAACCAAGTGCAATTCCTGCCTATTCCTGAGTTGCTGGTTTCAGTTCCCTGCCAGCTCATGGAATTACTCAGACAACCCCATCACATGCTCACATGGGAATCAGTGGGTACCTCATCCTCTTGACACTATAAAGTGTGCCTCCCACAGGCCCTGCTGGATCAGTCTCTTCCTGTGTGCAGCCCCTGTGTGACTGTGTGTGGCCGGTGCTGTCTTCCTCCCCCAGCCTGTGAGTCCATGTCACTAATAAACTTCTATCAGTCTCTCCTGTCTGGTGTCAGGCATCCTGTGTCCAGCATTCCCATAACCCTGTGAAGGGAATCCCTGCTTCACAAATGGAGTGAAGAGGAGCCCCCTTGAGTACTTGTTCCAGGAGCTGGGTAGGTCTCAAGAGGAAAATCAAGAGCTGTAACCAGAGACCAGGAGGAATGCAGGTCCAGCAAGAACAACAGGTGCCCCGTACATCGTGAAAAGTGCTTAACGCAGGGCTTGAAAACCAGAAAATGGCTTCAAAGATGTAGGCAGTGGTAACATTATTCCCACATTGTCCCAGAAATCCACAAAGTCTCCGAAAATAAACCTCCCATTGTAGCATTTTCCATGTTTATAGACTACTCTCTGCCTCTCCTCTCCAGACCCATCACTTCATGTCAGTACAGAGCATCAGGCATCAAAAAGCCAAAGGCAGGACTTCCCTGGTGGTCCAGGGGCTAAGACTCTGAGATCCCAGTGCAGAGGGCCTGGGTTTGATCCCTGCTTACGAAACTAGATCCAGCATGCCGAAACTAAGACCGAGCGCAGCCAAAATAAATAAACATTTAAAAAAAAAAAAAAAGGCCAGGGGCATCATTAGAACAACCCCAGCTATGAGTCCCAAAGCAGGAAGTACAAAGACACTGGCAGCCAGCCCCGTGCATGGGATTCCTGAGTTGAGCAGACGGACGAGGTAGTAGCACACCACACGAGCACCTCGCTCTGCAAACACCACTGCGCCAGACTGGAAGGGAACAGGTGATGACCCAACGCCCCCTGCACAGAGCCGTGCCCCTGATCATTTACCTCCTCCAGTAAGAGGAACACAATTAAAAGCACTACTTTTGGTGAGCACTGGCCTTCTGGGCAGAATGTGTAGCTAGTGCCTGTTGGTTTATCCCAATCACAAACGCCACAGAGCCCCTGACCCAAACATCGACCTGTTGCCTAGCGTTCTGCCACTCACATGTCATTCTTCCAGTTTCTGAGAGTCTTTTTCAAAATAACACAGGTCCCACCTTTTGAGCAAATACCTTACATCTGCAGTCGTTTGCTCTCCTTCCACCGAGAAATGAAATAGGACACAGGCTGGGTACCTGACTGGAAGCAGAACACCCGACTAGGACAAGACCCAGGAGGAAGGAAAGGAGGGCTGAGCAGTGGCCGGGGACACACACCAGTGACAAACATCAAGACAGCTACTCAGGGGACCAGGGTCAGCCAGCACTGACCCCGCCTTGAGCTCTGGGACCATCCAGCTAAGTGGTGCTGCAGCCTGGCTTAACCCTAAACTCTGTGCCAAGCACGTGGCTTCTGCCTCAACAGTCAGGGGTATGCTGGCCCCATATGTTGGCTACATTCCCAAAGTCCCCAGATGTTGCCAGGACCTGGGATCTCAGCTCTCTGAGCATCGGAATCCTAACACGGGCTCTTCACCATGCCAATCCCTATTCTCCTTTGCTTCCCCCACATCCCAGAGATTTTCAACTGTGTTAGGTTTAGAAATCAAAATTCTTGAGTAACTGCAAGCACAGCTCTCTGCTGTTTAAGAGCAGTAAAGATAATAGTTAAATGCTTATTAAATACCAGGTACTTTATAAATATTATCTTCTTATCTCCTATAATAATCCTTAAGATGGGCTTTGTTACTCCCACTAAACAGACGAGTCTGGCATGTTAAGGGACTTGTCCAAGGTCACACAAATAGTCAATGACAGAGCTGGAACTCAAATCTAATTGCAAAGCCTCAAATACACTCATTGCCTCTTGAAAACATTTTTCAAGGACATCATCATATCATAATCATGATGGGAAACTTAACCATACACCCATGAAGAATCTGTGAAAACATGACAGATTTTTCTGAAATTTTTACTCAGGCGTTCAGGGTGTAAACTACTTGGACATCAATTCCTGGCCACAGTTGATCACATGACTCAGGTCTCAGAGAGCCAGACCCTGTCCTAGAAGCTAGATAAATAAATGTACCTTGTTGCATCTGAATTCTACCATAAAATCCTGCTCTCTTTTTGTCTGTTTCTAGAATCCATATTGATATATCTTTTCAATGTGTTCACATATCATCCACAGCTAGTCCCTGGCTTGGAGCACCATATGAACAGCATTTATACCTTTTAAAAATGTGGGCATCCTTTAAAATATTCACATTTTACAAGAAACAATACCATTTAGGATGTTCCAACAGAAAAGCATTCTTTTCCTTCTGTTCTTCTATTGTAGTCATGGAGACTTCAAATTTGGTTAGCAGTGGCCGGGGACACACACCAGTGACAAACATCAAGACAGCTACTCAGGGGACCAGGGTCAGCCAGCACTGACCCCGCCTTGAGCTCTGGGACCATCCAGCTAAGTGGTGCTGCAGCCTGGCTTAACCCTAAACTCTGTGCCAAGCACGTGGCTTCTGCCTCAACAGTCAGGGGTATGCGGCCCCATATGTTGGCTACATTCCCAAAGTCCCCAGATGTTGCCAGGACCTGGGATCTCAGCTCTCTGAGCATCGGAATCCTAACACGGGCTCTTCACCATGCCAATCCCTATTCTCCTTTGCTTCCCCCACATCCCAGAGATTTTCAACTGTGTTAGGTTTAGAAATCAAAATTCTTGAGTAACTGCAAGCACAGCTCTCTGCTGTTTAAGAGCAGTAAAGATAATAGTTAAATGCTTATTAAATACCAGGTACTTTATAAATATTATCTTCTTATCTCCTATAATAATCCTCAAGATGGGCTTTGTTACTCCCACTAAACAGACGAGTCTGGCATGTTAAGGGACTTGTCCAAGGTCACACAAATAGTCAATGACAGAGCTGGAACTCAAATCTAATTGCAAAGCCTCAAATACACTCATTGCCTCTTGAAAACATTTTTCAAGGACATCATCATATCATAATCATGATGGGAAACTTAACCATACACCCATGAAGAATCTGTGAAAACATGACAGATTTTTCTGAAATTTTTACTCAGGCGTTCAGGGTGTAAACTACTTGGACATCAATTCCTGGCCACAGTTGATCACATGACTCAGGTCTCAGAGAGCCAGACCCTGTCCTAGAAGCTAGATAAATAAATGTACCTTGTTGCATCTGAATTCTACCATAAAATCCTGCTCTCTTTTTGTCTGTTTCTAGAATCCATATTGATATATCTTTTCAATGTGTTCACATATCATCCACAGCTAGTCCCTGGCTTGGAGCACCATATGAACAGCATTTATACCTTTTAAAAATGTGGGCATCCTTTAAAATATTCACATTTTACAAGAAACAATACCATTTAGGATGTTCCAACAGAAAAGCATTCTTTTCCTTCTGTTCTTCTATTGTAGTCATGGAGACTTCAAATTTGGTTGAAATGAACAGACAAAATTAAAACCTGCACAAAAAGCTGATATCAGAGCAAATAACAATGACAGCTGATATTTCAGGGGTTTTTGTGTCTGAGGAAACAATCATTCTACAGACGTTACCTCTTGCTGATCTCTCACTAAGGTAGGGAAAGGACAAGTATTCCTGCCCCCGTGAGATCCGCATGGAAACCACCGGTAAAGACCGTGGTAAAGGGAGACTGGGTCTGTGCCTCAGGGAAACACACAGCTGAAACAGACACTTGCTCCCATCCAGTTATTTGGCATCAGACTGGTCAAATTCATCATCTGAAGTTAATGTTTTCATCAGTCAACTCAGCCACATTGATCTGTACAGACAAGAACTGTCAGATGTATCAACGAACCATGGACATATACATATACCTGTTCTCCCCCAAACCCCTGTCCCAACACTGAGCAGAGTTCCATATGCTGTACAACAGGTCTTTGTATAGCTGAGTCCCTTCACTGTTCACCTGAAACTATCACACTGCTAATCGACTATACCCCGATATAAAATGTTTTTGGTGTGAAAAAAATACATAAATAAAATTAAAATTAAAAAAACAAACCATGGAGAAGAACTAAGAATAAACCTCAGGTCGTTCCATTGAATGTGGGGCTTTCAAACGCCTCCCTGCCCTGCCAGACATCACTCACCTTGATAGCTCCAAGTGTCCTACATATATCTCCGCACTGTCACCGGGCAAGGGAAGGGGGTCACTAAAACACAGATCTGATCACCTTACTCCTCCCAGAGACCAGGGCATGGACTTAAAACTGGCTGATGACACAGTCCCTCCTGATCTGACCTCTTGCCTAGAGTTCTGTCCCTGAGACTCACTTCCCAACCCCACTGCCACGTCATAGTTGTAAGAAGCGATTGGCGGCTAGCAGTCATTTAAATATTCCAGACTGTTGCCTGGCCATACGACTTCTCACGACCAGATGCCCACGCCCCAATCTCCACCCACCATCGGCTGTATGAAAACAGCCATTTATCTCTCTTTTCTTACCTTTTTATTTTTATTGTGGTATAGTTGCTTCACAGTGTTGTGCTTACTTTTTTAAAGTAATGTCTTATTGTTTTAGAAAAAAAAAGCCATGGAAAATATAGTTAATAAAGAAAACTAGAAACAAGAAAATTAAAAGTATATATAATCCCATTGTGCACAGACAACATCTTGTTAGTATTTTGGGTATATTCCTTACAATCTTCTTTTTATGAACAAGTAGAGACATTTTCTACCACACCAGTTTGAACTTCTGAGACTCAGCTTTAGTGCCACTTCCTGTAAGATGATTTTTCTAACCTTTTCTCCCCCTCATCTTCCCAAACTTAATCACGCTCTCTCCCACTCACCCTTCAGGTCTCCGTTTAAATGTCATATCCTCAGACAGTCCTTTCCTGACCCTCTCCAAGTATATAATTTACATCACCCCATTTACACTCTCTCTCTCTGATAACACAGACTTTCTCTTTCATCACTTTATCTGAATTTATAATTGTATATTTACTTGTGTGTTTATACATTCACATCTTTCCCATTAGACTGATAACTTCATGAACACTGGGGACATATCTTGACATGCTTATCACTGCATCCCCAAACCTGAAACGGCCTCTAGTTTCATCAAACGCACAGTGAATATGTTTAATAAACTGATGAATGGCAGGTCCCTTCTCCATACCCCCACGAACATCTTACCAACCTCTGCTATGTCTCTGCTTACGTATTTTATGATACCAGTTGCTCATCACTTAACTGAATGCTCCTGGAAGAAAAAGACGGTGTTTAAGCCCACGACTTCATTCTTAACACATGACCTCATAACATATGACCTCACTACATCTGTATCACACAATGCCCTGCCCATGTCACATGTTCAGTTCTTTTGAATGACTTTAAATGAATGAATGAATTGCTGTATAGGCAGGACAGCTTGCCAGTGTTGCTCTTGGGTGGTCCCACCTCTTATGTAAATTGTTTATTCCTGGTTTCACTTAGTAACAGTTTCCACATAATACCAAAATATTGCTGAAAAGTGAAAACATTGCTTCTTGCTCCAGATGTTTCATTTTCAGAAGCCAAACATCCAGATCATTTCACACATATGAGAAATTAAGTGTTTTCTCATCCAGGTGTTTGGCATCTTCTTGGACCATTCAGAGGTAAGGGGGGGTAAAAAAAAACAACAACAGCATATGCTTTGCCCCTCCACCACCAACAAAACTAAATAAATATAAATAGGTTTAGAGAAAACTAAAATAATAATTTCTGTGATTAAAGCTCGCATTTTCAGTGCAACATAATCTTTCTACGTTTAAAGAGCACTGGTTTACATAAGAGACAACTGTTATGTGGGAATATCAATGAGTTTTCTTTCAGCTATAAATGAAAAACCCAACAGAAAATGACTTAAATATCAATAATTTTAGTACAGCACATAAAAGGACATCTGGAGGTTGGCTAATGCAACACTTCAGCAGCACCAACAAAGATCCCAGTGCTTTCTGTCCTTCTGCTCTGCCTCTCTTAGAAAACATCTTCCACACAGTCTCAAAGTGGCAGGAAGAGGACCAGGTGTCACACACACAGCAAGCAGCTTCTTTCAAAGAAGGCTGTTATTGTGGCTCCCCTGAAAGTCCAGTGCTTAAGACTCAGTGCCTCCAATGCAGGCTGTATGGGTTTGATCCCTGGTCAGGGGCTTCTCAGGTGGCACCCGTGATAAAGAACCCACCTGCCAATGCAGGTAGACATTAAGAGATGCAGCTTCGATCCCTGGGTTGGAAAGATCCCCTGGAGAAGGGCATGACAACCCACTCCAGTATTCTTGCCTGGAGAATCCCATGGACAGAGGAGCCTAGTGGGGCTACAGTCCATAGTGTTGCACAGAGTCGGACACCACTGAAGCGACTGAACACGCATGCACAGGGAACTAAGATGCTACAGGGAACAGTCAAAAAATAAAATAAAAAGGAAGACAGTTAATCCCACGCCCCTCTTTACACTGGTAAAGCATACTTTAGCACCCTTCCCCTCCCCGTCTCACTTCTAGCCCTAGAGATCAAGATTGAGTCAAATGTTCATGCTCAACCTAGTTATTGGGAAGAGGAGTAAGATTAACACAATTGCTTTAGATCAATGGTTTTCAAGCTTTAGCCCAGATGGGAGTCATTCAGAGGATTTGTTAAAACAGACTGCTGAGCTCTACCCTAAGCTTTTGATTCAACAGATCTGTGGTGAGGCCTGAAATTCTGCATTTATAGTAAGTTCCAAGTGATGCTGATGCTGCTCAGCCTGGGACCACATTTGAAAGCCTCTGGCAGAGAGCGGATATGAACTGTCTTCCAGGGATGGGGAGAGGGACAACCTGCCAAGTTCCTTGGTTGCCTGAAAGCCATACAGATTCATGATTTTTTCTGCATAGAAGACAGGAGTGGCTATGGGCTGGCAATATTAGGGTCTACCACAGTGAAATAGAATCATAATAGCTAGAATGTATTCATTGTTGAGTCCTGCCCCAAAGCCACAGGTGCGAGGCCTTGCACCAAGACTACAGAAGCAGAGCCCAGAACCAAGGTTACCGCCGAAGCTGACTGAGCCCCTTTGTAACTGTGGCCAAGAGCCCTCAGATAAACACTAACAAGTTTCCTGACTCCCGATTAAGCAAAGATGCCCACTCCGTAAACACCCTAGAGCACCTCAACCAATCACCTAACACCAACCTTCCAGCAGGAATTTTCTTTGTCTTGAGGCTATAAAAATTGGCTATTAACTCACGAAAACGCTGGACTCTCAGAAGTTGTTGGCCCACTGCGCTTGGAGGGCCCACTTTATCTCCGCTCTTTGTTCTTAATAAACTCCCTCCTTTCTGAAATGCCCTTGGCTGGAAATTCTTCTGCAACCCAAGCTCGGACTGCCTCAACGTTCATTATTGCTGTTCCGTCACTCTGGGTAGCTCTCTTTACTATAACTAGCTTTCTAACTAGGACACTCATCTGCACAGAATTAGGGAGATGATACAAGCACTGAGAAAATGCCCAGTCCATTTTTTTATTTGAAGAAATATATTTCGTTGTGTCTACATAGTTAGATGAGGGTCACATGATGTCCTGTTATAAGAAAGTGAAAATTGTGCTCAAATTCAGCCTCAACTGAAGTAGAAAGTTGAGGCTGTTTGGGGACAGAATAGGTGGATGTAGAAAAGGCTACTGGAAACATCAATAACTTCTCTATGGAAAAGAATTGGGCTCATCTTTCCTCCTAGAACCAACCAACAGGTGTCTCCTTCCTTCTGTCTGCCAATGACTTGAACTGAAATTGGTGAAATAAAATGATGACTCTGACCTCAACACACAGACAGAATCAGCTCTCCAGCTCATTTCACTGACAACACCCCAAATTAAGGGTATTTAGCCGTTAAAAGGACTAAACGTTTCATGTTTCAGCAGCTCTGAGAGAGAGATCTGCCCTGATGGACCACCCAATCTTGAACGGTGCCCCCCAAACCACTGTTACTCTTTTTCTGATTTTATTTATTTATTCATTAGGCTGTGTTGGTTCTTAGTTTCAACACATGTGCTCCATCTAGGAGCACTCAGGCTCAGCAGTTCTCACACGGTGACATGTGGGATCGTAGTTCCCGGATCAGGGATCAAACCCACATCCCCTGCATTGCAAGGCAGATTCTCAACCACTGGGCCACAAGGGAAGTCCCTCCCACTGTTACTCTTGAGTCCCTTTCCTGTTGTATTTTCCTCTGAGAACTTACCCGGGTCTGAAATTACATTGCTGCTTGACTTCTTGTCTGCTTCCCGCGTAAGAAAGAAAGTTCTAGGAAGGGAGGAATGTTGTCTGTCTTGATCACTGGTAGGTCCTCAATTCCTAGATGTATAGCAATTGCTAATTAAATATATGTTGAATGAACAAATACACAAATACCGAAGTGGAGATTTAAATAACAGAGACAAACCATCTCTGTCTCCAAACTGGAAATTTTATCAGTGATGAGACAGAAACCTATTATCCTAACAGTATATTCATTAACATTTCATCAAATGAGAGAAGAGAAACTGTGAAAACTGTCATCCGTGAAGCTAGGATGAGGGCCTATACTGCACACTGAGACTTAGGCAAGTCTAAGCATGACCAGAGCTGTGACAAGCTTCACCACTGGGGACAGAATATGTCCTGAGGTTAGGCAGGGTTGACTCCAGGACAGAGCAGTGTTGCAGGAGCGTTTGTGAGGCTGGCCAGGGTCTGCTCCTCAGGGTTCTTAGGTTCTCCTACAATCATGGTCTCATATCTGAGTTCTAGAGAGCAGGGACTAAGGCAAAAACCTAAAGGGAAGAGAACAGATTCAACAGGTGGTGCAGTGGACAATCAGCAACGGCATCTGGAATGGGAAAGGCTGGAGATATCAAGGACAGGCAGCACCATGCTCCCTTCAGAGACATCACAGACATCTTCATAAGGTGATGGGGCAAAGCCTTCACTTAATATTAGCAACATTTTCCAAGTCAGCCACACCTTGGTTGGACAGCAGCAACGGAGCCTTGAGCAGACATCCTTGGCATGATGGAGGCCATAATACCTCAGTGGCTGGAGACAGCACCTAAACTGATCAGAAAGGAGAAAATCAGTGGAGACAGCCGAGAGGACGTGCACATGAGTACATGTTAAATAACACAGAATTCAGAACCCAGGAATGATAGGAAAGGAACTAAAGAATAAAAACACGGTTTGATACCTAATATCACAACTCTCTTTTACAGAAAGTCTGTCTACAGTTTTAATTGCCATAGTATGGTGTACTTCTTTCGGTGGCTCAGACAGCAAAGTGTCTGCCTGCAGTGCAGGAGACATAGGTTCAGTCCCTGGGTTGGGAAGATCCCCTGGAGAAGGAAATGGTGTACTTATCAAAATAAAGTGACCCAAATAAAACTAGGCCATCTTAAGGAACTCTCCTCTCACCTGAATCCAGGTGAGAAATGAGACAAATCCATTGACAATTTAGAAAGACACAGGCACATTCACAAATCTTACTGTAAGAGCATCAGATGGAAACAAGAGGTTGTTATGGGAAAGTGCAAGAGATTTAGAGGTAGGTTTGACAGCTCTTACCCCAAATCAAAACTGTCTTTAAAATTACTTTTAAAAATCATTCTTTCCCACTCCAACTCCCTCCAGCAGTGACTACAATGTCCCCACATGGGCCCCCAACCCAGGTCTCCCGTGTCTCAGCAGTTCCTCATTTCCCAGCCATCCCGGTGTCTCATTTTATTCCCAGCCCTTTGTTCTCTCTGTCTGCTTCCTTTCCTGCCCTCTCCACCACCAAGGGCAGGAGCTGAACAGCACTGAGCAGCCTTCCTCCTGAGAAGAGAGTATTAGCACTTATGGTCATTTTTCCTCTATCACAGAAATCAAAACCAGAGAAAATTTCCTCTGAGAAGAGAATTAAAAATTAGATCCTTGCTAATAATTCATTTATTAAAAGGAAATGTACTTTTATAAGTGATACCAAAAAGAAGAAAATTGAGGTAGATGTAGAAGAAATAAAATACCTTGAAGCCAGAAATATAAAGCTTCTGGAAATTCTCAAAATCCAGAGGAAAAGGCTCTTTTTCATTTACACAGATTGGGGAAAGAGGAAAAAATGTAAAGCAGAGAAATCAATATTAATGTAATACGTTTCTATAATTTACAGCTACTGCTCTTAACAGCAAAGGATATAAAATATGCTACATGCTCTAACTGGATTGTTCACAAAATTGTCTTTTTCCTCTAATCTCTCTGTCTAATTTGACCATACCACCCACCCCTCCATTCTTTCCAATCTAATGTATTCCATTTACCCTAGGCTCCAATCAGAGTAGGCATAATTGGTCTTAGTTTCTGTGCTATTCATACAATTTCTGCTTCCTCAGATGTTTCTCTTTTAAATCATCTGATAGTTTTATCATTGTTATCAAAAATTTATCTTAAATATTTTATTCAGCATTTTAAATTTTTTCCAAAAGATAAAGGAGATTTGAAGAGAAAAAAAGTCTTTTTTCACTTTCTTTTTCTTTCCTTTTTCTCCCTTTGAGCCTTTATAATTTCTATTTCAGCATCCCCAAAGTTGCAAATGGGTTTTTGAAAAATGACTGAATTTAACCTCAGATCATTATAGGAAAATGACTAGTCATAAGAGAGCAGTGGACCTACATAGTGTAATTTGAGACTGTTGAAAGCTCTTTCACAAATATCTTCACTAACCTGCTCTATGACCTTAAATTCCTATTATGTAAGAGTATAAATCTTTTAAAGCATTAGGTTTTCTCTTAAAATGAAACTATCCATGGAAAGGATAATGTCTCATTTCTCTGCTCAAAAATCATCCACTGATACCCTACTGGCTACTAAATAAATTCAAGTTCTTCAAATGGTCGTTCGGGGCTCTCAGAGGTGCACCAACCCTGCGTTTTCAGCATCATTCTCACCCCCCTGCCAACCCCGCTCTGAAACTCAGTATCCAACAGAGTGGCCACACCGCCTCCATCATCACACGGCCTTCTTGCTTGCATCTCTGTATAGCCTCTCCTCTGCTTATAAAGACACCAGTCACTGGCTTAACGGCTCATCCTACCCTGGTATGACCTCATCTTAACTAATTACATTTGCAAAGGGTCTATTTTCAAATAAGGTCACATTCTGAGGTTCATGATTTGGGGCAAACACGATTTAACCAATTACATGCTCCAAAACTTAATCAATATGTATGATTTCACATCATGGTTTCCTGAGGCTCAGGAATCCAGGAGTGCTTTATCTGGATGGTTCTGACTCTGGTTCCTACAAAGTCACAGTCCAGTTGTCAGTCCTCGGGCCTCAGTTTCTCACCACATGGGCTTGGTCCCATTGGCCGCCTGAGTTTCTTCCTGACAAGGAAGCTGACTTCCCCCAAAGTAGTGATTCAAGAGAGACTGAGAGTAATTAGCCTCCAATTAAAATAAATAAATTTAAATTGAAAAAGAGAGAGAGACTGAGAGAAAGAGAGACAGACAGAAAGTCAGAGAGAATATGAGCAAAGGAGTAAGAGGGCGCCCAAGGCAGAAACTGTGCACTTTTATACTGTGCTGGATTCTTCTGGTCCCACAGATCGTCCCTCATCATGAGAGAAGATGACACAGAGTGTGGAAACCAGGAGGCTGGGATCCTTGGGGGCCATGTTGGAGGCTGCCAGCCACAATAGTAAGGCAACCCAATATATCATGAGAGCAATTTTTAAATGTATGTAAATTATTCCTTTATATAATGGAATTTCAGATTAATTTTGCATTATATTTCAGAACTCCTGATGATTCCAAAATTTTAAAGTATTATAGAGGACTTCCTTGGTGGCCCAGTGGTGAGGCTTCACCCTCCAGTGCAGGGGACACAGGTTCAATCCCTGGTGAAGACGCTAAGATCCCATACGCCTTGCAGCCCAAAAACCAAAATAAAACAGAAGCAATCGTATAACAAATTCAATAAAGACTTTTGAAATGGTCCACCTCAAAAAAAATCTTAAAAAATAATAAAAGTATTATAGAAATATGTCCCGAAGTTAATGACTAAAACAGACCCCAAAACATAACAGATGCTCACTACTCTCCCTCACAGGGCTGTTGCTAACTTCTCTGGACTCAGACTAGGTGTGTCTTAACACTTCTTTGTACACTTCTTAGACCAAGAAGAACATCTAAACCTTCCCACATTTTCAAAACTAGCAAAATAAGCTAGTCATCCTGCAGAGTCCCGAGAAAGAACACACAAGAAGGGACATGGTGGTATGAATGCAGATGAATGCTAGCTCTGGGATCCAAGAGCCCCTCAAATGAGGAGGAGCAGTAAGAAGGGCCAGGGTAGCTGTGGGACCCACTGAACCCTAGGAGTCAGGAGAAGGACAGAAAAATGAACTTGCTGATACCCAGCACCATGTTGTAGGGTTGAGCTTGTATGGCTGGTATTCTTGGGATTCTAGAAGTAGTGTATTTTCACCTAGTCTATCTGTCTAGAACTCTGGTAGCCTCGGCTACACAGTGAATCCCCAGGTCGAGATCACGTGACTCAATCAGCCAGGATTTCCTCAGGCCCAGCCAAAAAAAAGACATATTAATTGAGCCTGAAAAATAAACAACGCGCAACCCCACTAAACTAACAGAACATTAATGTTAACAATTCATGAATAACTAAGATTTGCATACCTTTTAAAGGTTGCACAACAGAGAAACTAGTTAATAAATTGTGAACACTTAGGCACAAGTAAGGAGAAGGAAATGGCAACCCACTCCAGTATTCTTGCCTAGAGAATCCTGTGGACAGAGGAGCCTGATGGGCTGCTGTCCCTAGGGTCGCACAGAGTCAGACACAACTGAAGCGACTTAGCATGCATGCATGCATTGGAGAAGGAAATGGCAACCCACTCCAGTATTCTTGCCTGGAGAATCCCAGGGACAGAGGAGCTTGGTGGGCTTCCATCTATGGGATCGCACAGAGTCGGACACGACTGAAGCGACTTAGCAGCAGCAGCAGCAGCAGCAGCAGCAGCAGCAGGCACAAGTAAAATAGCTGCCTCAGCTTTCACAGCTGTTATTAGCACTGCTTGACTTTCCTCTGAATCTTTAAAATCTGGGCCTCATAATCCTACCCAGTGGCTTCTCTGTAGCTTGCAGTTTGTACTTCTTTGTTAATTGCAGTAAGCTGGCACAATTGCCCTTAGGAAAGAATTTCATCTGTGCCTGTACATTCAATGCCAAATCCTAGAAAACCCCTAGGGTTTCTAAATGTTTGGTTTAAAGAAAATAGCTTTGTATTTTAAAGCTTTCTCTGCAGAATGCTTACAAGTATTCACCAGAAGTAACCCTATCTTCACCTAGGGGTAGAGCAAAGTCGATGACAACTCCCAAGTCTAAAGTTAACGTGCTTCTCCACTGAAATTTCCATTCAGCTGCAATCCTTCCCAGCAAAGCCAGAAAGTAATGCACTCAATGTTAAAGAAACTCTTGCAGCCATCTGCATGGTCACCCTTACCAAGTGAGAAGAAACCTGGGGAAGGAGCCCAGCCACAACAGCCTGTGCATTGCAGCAGGTCCTTGAACTCCAGGGGCCCTATAGCCAGGCCTGAGTCTTCCTGGACCCTCCTGGCTGAAGCTGGCTTCTTGGATCCCTGGGACCAGGTACCTTCTTCTAGAGGTTGAGACAGTAAAAGATGAATATCCCATTGGCTCTTCCCTCTCTCTTGCTCCAGTATTCCTAAAATAGCTGCCTCAGCTTTCACAGCTGTTATTAGCACTGCTTGACTTTCCTCTGAATCTTTAACATCTGGGCCTCATAATCCTACCCAGTGGCTTCTCTGTAGCTTGCAGTTTGTACTTCTTTGTTAATTGCAGTAAGCTGGCACGGATTGCCCTTAGGAAAGAATTTCATCTGTGCCTGTACATTCAATGCCAAATCCTAGAAAACCCTTAGGTTTCTAAATGTTTGGTTTAAAGAAAATAGCTTTGTATTTTAAAGCTTTCTCTGCAGAATGCTTACAAGTATTCACCAGAAGTAACCCTATCTTCACCTAGGGGTAGAGCAAAGTCGATGACAACTCCCAAGTCTAAAGTTAACGTGCTTCTCCACTGAAATTTCCATTCAGCTGCAATCCTTCCCAGCAAAGCCAGAAAGTAATGCACTCAATGTTAAAGAAACTCTTGCAGCCATCTGCATGGTCACCCTTACCAAGTGAGAAGAAACCTGGGGAAGGAGCCCAGCCACAACAGCCTGTGCATTGCAGCAGGTCCTTGAACTCCAGGGGCCCTATAGCCAGGCCTGAGTCTTCCTGGACCCTCCTGGCTGAAGCTGGCTTCTTGGATCCCTGGGACCAGGTACCTTCTTCTAGAGGTTGAGACAGTAAAAGATGAATATCCCATTGGCTCTTCCCTCTCTCTTGCTCCAGTATTCCCCATCCCATCCCAGCAACTGATGCTAAGAGTTAACTTTTAGGTGATGCTCACTATGTGCCAGAAACCTCATCTAAGCAATTTTCAGGTATCTCTTATTTTAAAAATGACACTTTGGTTAAGAGTATGAATTCAAGTCAAATTGCCTGAGTTCTGCTTTACCACTTCCTAGCTGTGTGACCCTGAATAAATGAGTTAATCTCTCAGAGCTTTAGTTTCTTCATCTGTAGAATGGGCTAATAATACCTGTACTTCATAGGATCAGTGAGAGAATTAAGTGAGTTAATATAGAGAGAGTATGTAGAACAGTATATTATAACTATTGGATTGAAGATCATTTATGATGAATTCTGTTTTTTATGATTTGAATTTTTTCTCTTCCTGACATTTCAAGGCAATAAAATTGACATTCTGCTTTTTATTCATCCTCATAAAATGTGAGCAATTTCCAAATAGAACCTTTACTTGAGAAACTCATGACCTAAATGGAATTAAGCTAAAAACTAAATGCTAAATAGTGGAGGCCAGAACACCATTGTAAAGCAATTATCCTTCAATTTTAAAAATATATTAAAAAGCTAAATACAGTTCTTATAGGCTATTTTGTTGAATAGTACTAATCTTAGATACCAAATAATTCTAAAAAATGGGAATTCTAGCATATATTCTATATTTCTCCACCTTGTATTTTATTTAATGTTATAAGTACTTGTAGCTTCTGAAGGCATATAGTTTTCTCTAAAGGAATTCAGCTAATATATCCCATTATTATAATACTGACATTCTTTCACTATTTGAAATTCCTTAGGAGTGTTTTTATATGTAAAATTACAGTTCTCACAGTCATGTTAGTTTTTCCAGAATTTTACTCTTGCAAAAATATATGTTTACACTTTGTTTGACTGAGAGATTTAAGTGAGTAAAATGCATAAAGACATTTTTTACTCCAAGCTACATCTAAACTAAAAATTACCTTTATGTGACTGTTTCAATATCTCAGTATTTCAGCATTAATAACAAATCTGAATAATATGATGTGTTCATTTTACAGATACTGTTATGCTGATATTTTATGATGGTAAATAAGTGATTGCACAATCACTACTCACAATCAAGCTCACAGACATCCGAAATGATACTGATACAGACATACACATATCAGGGCTTCAGATAATAAACCTGAACCAAAGGTGAATAGCATGTTTAGCTAAATACCAAAGTCAAGGCTTCAGTATGTTTCTAATATATTAGAATAGTCTTCAGTCATAAAGGATGATAATTTAGAACATAAAGATATGGGGAAATGCTCTGGATAACTTCAAAGTACATAAGAAAATATATTTAATTATATACATAATATTAATATGCCCCAAAGCATTTCCATTTGAACTCTTTAGATCCTGAAGAATAGAGACTCATCCTAGCAAGCACAGATAAAAGAAGTTTCATGTAAGGGTTAACATTGGTCAATACAAAGAGTATCAGTGAAATCCAAACACAGAAACTTAATGAAGCTAAAGAAGAGGAAGAAAAAGCAGAAGGGTAGATGTGCCAAAATCCTCATCTAATATGGCAGGGTATCAGGAAATAGGGTCTAAAGTTGTCTGAACCAGAAAAGATGTAAGGATTATCTTAATGAAGATTCAACAAAAGAAACCAACAAAAGAACTAACAATAATTGCATTAAAATTAGAAGAGGAAGAGAACAGTATAATATTCCTTCTTAATAGGGGGTACTCATAGATGTATCCTAAAATAACCAATCACAAATTAGCGGGGTAAGTATATTATGTAGAAACAGAAAGGTAACTTGGCTATTTTGTTGAATAGTACTAATCTTAGATACCAAATAATTCTAAAAAATGGGAATTCTAGCATATATTCTATATTTCTCCACCTTGTATTTTATTTAATGTTATAAGTACTTGTAGCTTCTGAAGGCATATAGTTTTCTCTAAAGGAATTCAGCTAATATATCCCATTATTATAATACTGACATTCTTTCACTATTTGAAATTCCTTAGGAGTGTTTTTATATGTAAATTACAGTTCTCACAGTCATGTTAGTTTTTCCAGAATTTTACTCTTGAAAAAATATATGTTTACACTTTGTTTGACTGAGAGATTTAAGTGAGTAAAATGCATAAAGACATTTTTTACTCCAAGCTACATCTAAACTAAAAATTACCTTTATGTGACTGTTTCAATATCTCAGTATTTCAGCATTAATAACAAATCTGAATAATATGATGTGTTCATTTTACAGATACTGTTATGCTGATATTTTATGATGGTAAATAAGTGATTGCACAATCACTACTCACAATCAAGCTCACAGACATCCGAAATGATACTGATACAGACATACACATATCAGGGCTTCAGATAATAAACCTGAACCAAAGGTGAATAGCATGTTTAGCTAAATACCAAAGTCAAGGCTTCAGTATGTTTCTAATATATTAGAATAGTCTTCAGTCATAAAGGATGATAATTTAGAACATAAAGATATGGGGAAATGCTCTGGATAACTTCAAAGTACATAAGAAAATATATTTAATTATATACATAATATTAATATGCCCCAAAGCATTTCCATTTGAACTCTTTAGATCCTGAAGAATAGAGACTCATCCTAGCAAGCACAGATAAAAGAAGTTTCATGTAAGGGTTAACATTGGTCAATACAAAGAGTATCAGTGAAATCCAAACACAGAAACTTAATGAAGCTAAAGAAGAGGAAGAAAAAGCAGAAGGGTAGATGTGCCAAAATCCTCATCTAATATGGCAGGGTATCAGGAAATAGGGTCTAAAGTTGTCTGAACCAGAAAAGATGTAAGGATTATCTTAATGAAGATTCAACAAAAGAAACCAACAAAAGAACTAACAATAATTGCATTAAAATTAGAAGAGGAAGAGAACAGTATAATATTCCTTCTTAATAGGGGGTACTCATAGATGTATCCTAAAATAACCAATCACAAATTAGCGGGGTAAGTATATTATGTAGAAACAGAAAGGTAACTATCAAAAACACTAAAAACAGAGTCACTTAAAGATGGTGTCTCTGGCAAGTGGGGATGGGATGTGACAAGCCACTGTGGCCTCTTTTACAAGGCTTGCTGCATGATTTTTTTTCAGGTCAAGGTTCAGGTATTACCAGGATAAAAAATTTTACATGGACTGGCTAATTGTATCGGAGACTTTCTTTCCCTCAGGCATTTATGTCTGCACAGATGATAAAGATGTTGGCTTGTCATAACTTCTCTCTTCACCCCAGAATACCTTGAAAGGAAGGAAAGTGGTCTGGGTGGGTGAGGTCCTTACAGAGGTCTCTTCCATATTAGAAGGCAGCTCTGCTTCCACCTCAGCTCTGTCCGGTCTCTCCTTTTCACTCGTTATGTTAATTCAGATTATGGGCAAAAGTGGGAAGCTTCCATTTTTATTTAAAAATCACATTGTGTCTCCAAAGACAGTACAGCGAAATTGTTTCTCATTTACATTTCGTTAACTCCCTCAGTCACATAATAATTCATTATTCTGTGAAAATGTGCATTAGTCTATAATATGAATGGCTTCAAAAAGCAGCATTCTTAAGAAATATAATGTCCTTCCTTACCACAGAAGTCAAACTCTGATAAAATAACATTAACATACCGATAAGCAAATTTTGAACATCAAAAATTTTATATAGATTTAACACTATTTTCAGCTTTTGTTTAATGAATATTTAATTTGGAAAGCTACGAAATAATAGGTAATTATAGCTCTACAAGAACACATATTGACATGGAGTTTAAAAGACTGTGAAAGGTGCCTTGTGCTTGCAGTGAGTTTATAATTTAAACACAAAGAAAAATTTTAAGGCTGCCAATCAAATATTCATCAGAAGAAAGAATTTACGGAGTATCTCACTTCCTCAGGGCACGTATGCAAAGGAGACACTAAAAATAACATAGGGCAGGTATGGCAGACTGTGTTTAGGCAAAATCCAAACACACCCAAAAAGCTGAAGAAGAAAAAACTTTCCTGAGCTTGAAAGCAAAGGCAACAGGATATAAGGGTCAGGTTTGGAAAAGATAGTAGGACAGTCTGCAAAGGCCTTAGAAGCAGGGGGGAAATGAGCAAGTCCAAGAGATTGAAATAGTTCCCCACCCTTTCTTTTAGCATCTTTTTCTTAACACGAGCAGTCCCCCCCCATCTTCAACCCTGACTCATGATAGAACCCACCTCACTTTTGCTGTCCATAAGAAAATCAATCAGGCTAATGGGTAGAGTGTAAATGGATTATCCTTCTTAAGCAGGGTTTTAACATGCTTTAAAACTTTCTGGAATGCTACAACTAACCAGTCCCATTCCATGAAATCCTGAGATTTTGATTCAGTCCCAGAAAACTGTATTTTTAACCAGCACTATAAACAAGTCTGATGTGACCCATCCCCTGACCCACATTTGAAAATCACTGCATTGCACTGAAAGACAGAGGGGTTAGAGAAACCTTCACTTCTCTCTGCTGCAGGAAAATCCACCAGGGCAGGTCTCCTGCAGAATCTCTGACCTGTATTCTCTCTTCCCATCTCACCCCTGACTTGCTTTGAAAAATTCTCAAGGATCTTTAATTGTCCGTTCGTTTCCAATCACAGGCACTAATCCTCTGGCAAGCTGGCAGTTCCTTCACACCCACTCAGAGATATTTGTAGCCTCTGGAGATCTTAGACAGGTGCTAACCCAGTAATCCTTCATCTAAGAGATGTGACTCCACACTAGTATTTTTAACTTCTCCAATTTGTTGCTTGTGGTTCACTGACTGGCAGTTGGATTCCAACCTAATTTCTTGTTGACCTGATACCATAAAGTCACTTCCTTCTGCTTATTCCCCCTTGTGTCACCCATCTGTGCCCATCCCACCCCAAAGAGAGAGGGTAAACCTACCAGCGGAATAGCTGATCCATGACCTCAGAGCTAGAAAAGATGGGAAGGTCTTTGTACAGATCGAGATTCTTGAAACTACTGCTGAAAAAAATCCTCAATCTGCCCTTTTTTCCCCCCAAATCCATCCCAATTAAAGTTTACTACTTGTTCCCAGCATTACAATGAGCACAAACACAGGTAGTGAGACCGCATGCCAGTCCTCAGTCGTGGGATGGTCACTCAGGTGGTCTAGCATATGCTCAGGGTTAACAGACTGTGACTTAAATGCAAACAGAAATTTACTAAAAGCTACTTGAGAATGTCTTTAGACTTTCAGGGTTCTACAGATCAGTTTGAAAACACCAGTATAATAGACTTCTTATCTCAGCCACTTGGTGCCTATGGGACCGTGTTAGTGGTACCTAATCTCTCTGAGCCTCACTTTCAACTCAAGCAGATTGCTCAATAATAGGCTACCTATATTAGTACTCAGATGGTAAAGCGTCTGCCTACACTGCGGGAGACCCAGGTTTGAGCCCTGGGTGGGGAAGATCCTCTGGAGAAGGAAATGGCAACCTACTCCAGTACTCTTGCCTGGAAAATCTCATGGATGGAGGAGCCCGGTGGGCTACAGTCCATGGGGTCACAGAGTCAGACACGACTGAGTGACTTCTCATATTAGTACAGTACAGAGGATACCTGATGGCTCAGTGGATAAAGAATCTGCCTGCAATGTGGGACACACAGTTCGATCCCTGGGTCGGGAAGATCCCCTGGAGGAAGGAAATGGAAACCCACTGCCATATTCTTGCCTGGAGAAGCCCATGGACAGAGGAGCTGGCAGACTACATTCCAAACGGTCGTAAAGAGTTGGACATGATTGAATTACTAAGTACGAAAAGCACAGAGGATGAATTGCATAAGGGAGACAGTGAAGTCAGAAAGACGAGTTGGAAGATGATTGCAGCAGCTCAGCTGTGAGCAGAGAAGGGATACGACTAGATTACCAGCAGTGGGAATGAACAAGGACAACTCCAGAAGACTAATACAGAAAGAATTGACATTTGTGACTGACCTGCACGTTTTCCTCAACTATACTCCCAGGGTATTAACAGGAGTGTGTGAAAAGTGTGATTCCATCTTTGAAGAAACCTGGGGGATTTCATAGGGGTTAGATCGTTTCATAGGGGTTAGTTAGAGCTAGCAAGTAAGGTTTATGCAATAAGATTTATCAGGATTTCTTAGGTTATCTTATAGTCCAGTTTCTTCAAAGTTGAAGAAACTATGCTACAGTGTGATTGACAAATAACAGAAAAAAAGAAAGGCTGCTTGAGTAGATATCCCTGACAAACAAAAGAACCTTTGACAATAAAAGTGGGATGGCAGCTATAGCAAAAAAGAACCAGTTTCCTTACCCTGGCAACTCCAAAGATGATTTCCTGTAGCGCATACCTCAGGTGGAGTCCTGGCTACACAGCCAGTTGTTACTGCGGCTTCCCAGAAATTACCACGTGAAGCCATCAAGAGCCTAACATAACCACGTTGAAAGGTCAAACTAGGAACTCAAAATACCCAATATATGGGACATATAGGAAACCCAACTCAGAAGCAAGTGCTTGGTTCTAATAGTCTGCTCTGAAAAAGGATTTAAACATCAAAGGTGTGAGTGAGGTGAAGGGATTTAACAACAGAGTATGATCAGATATACAAATGCTGTGGTTATAGGCAGTGACTTCTCACAGTGTCTGATAACAGGTGTTTTACAGTGTTTTCTGTTAATTAAATCTCAACACAATTTTGTGGCAAGATTATTTGTCTTGTGTTTCAGATAGTCCCAAGTACATTGGGTAAGAAATGATATACCATGCTCAATATTCCAGGAAATGAATTACCTGGGGGAATTCAGTGAAGATTGCAGAATTATGATGCTGCCTTTTAATATCCATCTGCTATTTTTTTTTCCATTGGTTTTGTTGACTGTTTAAACTTGCTAGCTGACACAGGACATCAGGTATGAAACGTGTAAGGAATTTTGGTGGGATAAGACAAATACAACCAGCAGATAGGGGCTAGGCTATGACTGGGATTTGGGTCCAGGTGCGAGCCTGGGCCAGGACAGGACTGGGACAATGCCCTGGAGCGAGTCTTACCCATTTCTCTAAGCTGAGGCCACATTGAAGCACCAGGAGGCTGGAGACAGCCTGAAGACCAAGGAAGCAAAGGAGATACTGCTAAGGATGGTGTCAAGGGTCAGCCACGGGTCAAGGTAAGGAGGAAAGTAACGAAGGTAGATCTACACTGTCCAATAAAATTAGGAGTATATGCAGTCTCAACACTGACAGGCTAACAGAGATGCATGAAGCCAATAGTATTCTATTTAATGGCATGGCTAGAACAAAAGACACAGCCTGAAGACCAAATTATTTATTTTGGCTTCAGATTTGGATAAACAAAAAGCAGATCACTCACAATATAATTGGGCTTCCCAGCTGGCTCAGTGGTAAAGAATCCACCTGCCAATGCAGGGGATGTGGGTTCAGTCCCTGAATCAGAAAAATTCCCTGGAGAAGGAAATAGCAACCCACTCCAGTATTCTTGCCTGGGAAATCCCATGGACAGAGGAGCTTGGTGGATTTCAGTCCATGGGGTCGCAAGAATCAAACACGACTGATCAACTAAATAATAACATCACCACCACAATATATAAACTGATTCTCTACATTCATAGATAGGTATTGATTTGACTGGAAGCTGAAGAATTCAATCATAATAGTTGTGGTTATAGTTTTTAATGCCTGGTTTATGATACATGCAGCAGAAAAAGCTTTCTGATGTCCAGACATCACACCTGAGAGGAAGGTGTTATTGCCAGTTAAAAAGATCAGAATTTGCTCATCTATAAGCCACAAAGAAAATACTTGAAGGAATCTTGGTCTTGTCACAAATATGTTTTCAATAACCTGATATTCCTACATCCTTCTCTGACTTTGTAGTTGATCCAGATAATTTCTCATGCATTTTAATGTTGTCTCATTATAAGGTGTGGTTTTGTAAGAATTAGGCTTGACCAAGACAATCTCTTGATAATAGAATCTACTAATATTAACTAAGGAGATGAGGGAATTGACCTAAATACCCAAGTTAGGAAACAAAGACTTAGCTTTGTATTGTTAGCACTCAGAGGATGTTGTGAGGCTCAGAGCCTATGATCACTCAGTGTCAAGTCAATAAAAGATCGGGGTTTATTGCAAGTTGAACTTAGTATTTTCTAAGGCTATGTTGTTCATAGAAATATGTGAATCGCTAACATGCTAATATGAGCCACATAAGGAAATTTTAAATTTTCTGGTGACCACATTGGACTTTCCTGATAGCTTAGTTGGTAAAGAATCCACCTGCAATGTAGGAAACCTAGGTTTGATCCCTGGGTTGGGAAGATCCCCTGGAGAGCGGAAAGGCTACCCACTCCAGTATTCTGGCCTGGAGAATTCCATGGACTGTACAGTCCATGGGGTCTCAAAGAGTAGGACATGACTAAGCAACTTTCTTTTTTATTATTTTTTCACTTTCAGTGGCCACATTAAAAAAGGTAAAAACAAAGAGGTGAAACTAATTTTCATGATATATTTTAATATAATATAGCCAAAATGTTATAATTTTAACACATACTCAATGTTTTAAAATTATTAAGCGTACATTTTACATTCTCTTTTGTTATACCAAGTTGTTGAAGTTCAGTATTTTACACTGACAACATGTCTTAGTTCAGACTAGCCCCAAGTTAAGGACTCAATAGCCCCATGTGATTTGTGGCTACCATAAGGCCAGCAGAGTCCTAAGATCTCAAATGGGTAGCGAAATTCAAATAGATAGGAAAAAAACACTTATTGAATATATTGTACAACAAATCAAGCTTTCAAAAACATCAAATTGTTTTAACATATATCATATGACATAGATATAAAGTATCTGTAAGTAAAGTCACTGCTTTATTGTTAAAAAAGAAAGGGTTTTTTGCTTGCTTCCAAATTAAGAAAAGGTATCCACTAGTTAATTTTTGTGGTAGAATGCTTCAATCCAACAGGATTTGAAGACCAGTGCTTTGGAATAACATGGGTCACACACAGCTCCAAAAACAATGAAAATGTGAGCACACATTTGATGGGGACAGGGTGGGAGAGAAGGAAGGGGAAAGGAAAGAGAGGGGGAGAGGTGGGTGCTTTGACAATGGCAAACAGAGGACCTGGGGGAGGGGCTTCATCTCCACTGCATTTTGCCGAGAGCCAGTCCTGATATTAAAGAAGTTTATGGCTCTATACAGCTTTATTGCACTAGTCTGTAATTATTTATCACTCTGTTCTTTTTATTCACAAGAGACATATCTGAAAGTGTGTCTCAGCTATTTATTCTGATTACCTTGATGACTGATACAGATCACCATGGCCTGCCTCACAGAAAGGTATGGGCAGTGACCTACAAATGTCCTTTCTGCCCCCAAATGCCTCCTCCAGTTCCCACAGTGATGCCTGAAATCCACAGAGAGCCTTCCTCTGGATAAAGAGAGGATTTCCCAGATTTCAGCCATTTGATTGATTATGTTGGTCATTATTTCTGCCAGATCTTTATGTGCTGTGCTGTGCTTAGTCGCTCAGTCATGTCCAGCTCTTTATAACCCCATGGCTGTAGCCCGCTAGGCTCCTCTGTCCATGGGATTCTCTAAGCAAGAATACTAGAGTGGGTTGTCATGCCCTCCTCCAGGAGATCTTCCCAACCCAGGGATTGAACCCAGGTCTCCTGCATTGCAGGCCAGTTCTTTACTGACTGAGCCACCAGGGAAGCCCAAGAACACTGGAGTGGGCAGCCTGTCCCTTCTCCAGGGGATCTTCTCAACCCAGGAATCGAACTGGGATCTCCTACATTGCAGGCAGATTCTTTACCAGCTGAGCTACCAGGGAAGCCCACCAGATCTGTATACCACCTGTTCTATTACTTATTTAATGTTTTCTTTAAAACAACTCCTTCTTTTCCACTGAAACAAACTTACAAAGAAAAGAAACTCTATATCATTACCAAAAAGTGAAACCTACATAATTTGCCATAAATACTCTAAAGATACAAACACCACCATTACGCTCTACATGGCTACATATGTAACACTCCAAATCATCACGCCTACCACCAGTGGTAGAAGACCACTTACTAGGAAATAAATGGGTTAAGAATTTCCAAATACTTTAAAAGGTGACTGAAAAAAATATGAATATCATAGAGCAGAGGTAGCATTCATAAATAGCTAGGAAAGCCGCTTGAGGAGGGAATCTGGTTTATGTTAGCGTTCTCATCTTTACTGTGCCTAAGAATCACCTGGGAAGCTTATTTAAAATATAGGTTTCTAGGTCCCATAGCAGATTTCATAGATTTACTAGAACTGGGTTGGGTGTGGATATATGCATTTTAATCGAATTCCTCAGGTGGTTAGGATGTAGTCGGTCTGCAAAGCACCCAAGAAATCCTGGGATGCTTCACTGCAACCCAGTAAGAGACGTGAAGCTAAAACACAGACAACAGTGCCCTGGGGCAGCAGTGGGACCTAATATGCAGCCGATGCACAGGGGTTGGGGTGGGGGAGGGAGAGATCTGAAGGCAGCTCCATCAGTTCCGCTGTTTTGTGGAATGTCCCTTTCCAGATGACCAGAGCTTAATGCAACCATCTATTCGCTTCAGTATAAACCCAGCAACAACATCGCTTCAATAGTTATAAATAAATCATATACATCAGCCCTGGATGGAATCTCTCTGTGGGTGTCTCCTGTTTTCCCCTCTCTCAGAGAAGATAAAGGTCGTGCGTTTATTTAGGATATTAGGAATTTATATAAAGCTTCCATTTGATCATGACAGTCCACATGAAAGATGCGAGATTTCAGGTTGACATAAAAAGGATGGGTAGAGAGTATGTGATTGAACTTTTCCAGCAAAGTGAATGAATGAATCAGAATGGATCCTATAGGAAGTAAAGTCATTCCCAACAAAAGCCCTCCAGGGCCAACGACAGAAAAATCTCAGCAGGGGCCTGTCTGCAATTCGAGATGCTTTCTGATTTCCCTTTATCTCACATCAAATATGGTTGCTGTGTGGGAAGCTTCTAAGATAGTGCCCAGTGAGGCCTGCCCCTGGTATCCATGCCCTTGCATAATCCCCTCCCCTGCAGTGCAGTCAGAATCCAGTGACTTCCTTCTCATTTATAGACTAGGGCAAAAGTGATGGGATACACCTCTGAGATGATGATAATGGTGCCTATGTGCTCAGCGGTGTCTGCCTCCTGCAACCCCATGGACTGTAGTCCACCAGGTTTCTCCGTCCATGGAATTTTCCAGACAACAACAGTTGAACTGGTTGTCATGTGCTTCTCTAGGGAGGCTTCACGACCCAGGAATTGAACCTGTGTCTCCTACATTAGCAGGCAGATTCTTTACCAACGGAGCCACCTGGGAAGCCACCTCTGAAATGAGGTTGCACAACAGTGACTTCCGTCTTGCTCCTGCTCTTTCTGGCTCTTTCTGCCTGCCCGTTCTGATGGAACAAAGTACCATTTTGTGATATGCCCTGCAGAGAGGTCCATGTGGCAAGAGACTGAGGGGTTATATCAGTGCCTATGGCCGCTGTAACAGATGAACACAAACTTGGTGGCTTAAAACAGCAGAAATGTATTCACTCCACTCTGGAGATGAGAAGACTGAAATGAATTTCACTGACTGTAATCAAGGTGTCAGCAAAGCTGTGGCCTCCTCTGGAGGTTCTAGGGGAGAATCTTTGCCTTGGCACTTCCAGCCCTGGTGGCTGCCAGCATCCTTGACTTGTGGCTGCATCATCCCTATCAACACCTCTCCGGTCACATTGCCCCCTCCTTTCCTGTGCCGAGTCACTCTGTGCCTCTCTTTTGTAAGAATACTGCTGATGGCTTTAAGGGACCACCCAGAGAGCCCAGGAAAGTCTCCTCATCTCAAAAATCTTAATCTAGGACTTCTCTGGTGGTGCAGAGGTAAAGAATCCACCTGTCAATGCAAGGGACATGGGTTTGGTCCCTGGGCTGAGAAGATCCTACATGCCGCAGGGCAGCTAAGCCCAGGTACCACAACTGTTGAGGCCCTGCACCTAGAGCCTGTGCTCCGCAATAATGAGAGGCCCACACACGCAACGGAGAGCAGCCCCACTCACCACAATTAGAGAAAGTCCTCATTCAGCAACCAAGACCCAGGGCAGTCAAAAATAAACAAATGATTTTTTTTTTAAGTCTTAATCTCATTCACAAAAACTTTACCATATGGTAAATTGTATATTATGTACTTTACCACAATTTTTTTTTTTTTTAATTTTAAGGTCATAGTCAAAGAGTTAGATGTTCAGTCATGTCCAGCTCTTGGCACCCCATGGACTGTGGCCTGCCAGGCTCCCCTGTCCATAGGATTGATTCTTCAGGCAAGAATACTGCAGTGGGTTGCCATTCCCTTCTTCAAGGGATCTTTCCGACCTAGGGATCAAACCTGGGTCTCTCACATTGCTGACGGATTTTTTACCACTTGAGCCACAAGGGAAGCCCCCCCACTTTTTTTTAATTTTAAGATAACATAGACATATTTCAGAGATTGACCTGATGTCTTTGGGAGCCACGATTCCACCCGCTACAGATGATTCCTAGCCAAAAACTAGAGCAGCGCTGAAGCCAGTTCAACAGTCAGTGAGGAACTCAGTCCTGCCGAATGACCGCTTGAGTGAGCTCAGAAGCAGATCCTTCCCCAGTCCAGCCTGGAGATGACTGCAGTCCAGATGAAGCCCTGAAGACAGTCTGCAGAGACTCGAGCCAAAGAACTCAACTAAACTGTGCCCAGATTCCTGAGTCACAGAAGCTATGAGATAATTCAGGCTCCTGTAACCAAGTTTGGGGGTGCTGCTACACAGCACCAGATAACTGACAGCTGCTTTGTTCCCTGCTTGTAGAATGTCAGTTCATTACATTGTATTCACATCTATCACATGAGAATGGAACCAAAACATTTTTGTTGATGGAGGCCACCTAAGACTACAAGCTGCAGGGAGGAGAAGCCCACTTTCTGCGGGACCTTAAGCAAAGTCTCTGCAACTTTGTTTCCACTTGTGTTGCTGCTGCTGCTGCTAAGTCGCTTCAGTCATGTCCAACTCTGTGCAACCCCATAGACGGCAGCCCACCAGGCTCCCCCATCCCTGGGATTCTCCAGGCAAGAATACTGGAGTAGGTTGCCATTTCCTTCTCCAGTGCCTCAGAGTGAAAAGTGATGGAGTTAATGATACTCTCCCAATAGTACTGTTGACAATACTTCATGACATATGTAAAGCAACCTCTTCAGGATCTGGCATATAGTAAGTGCTAATAAACAGTAGTCTATGTACTATTTTTACATGCCTTAAGAAAACATATGTGGTCTTCCCAGGTGGCTCAGTGGTAACGAATCTGCCTACCAATGCAGGAGACACAGATTCAATCCCTGGGTTGGAAGATCCCCTAGAAGAGGAAATGACAACCAACTCCTGGAAAATCTCATGGACAGAGAAGCCTGGTGGGCTACAGTCCACGGAGGTGCAAAGAGTCGGACATGACTGAGTGACTAAGCATGCATTCATGCAAGAAACCATGTATTTTAAACATGGTTTAAAACAAAATAGAACTAAGTATATTTTAGCATTTCAGATATTTTAAATAAAAATATTGTTTCTCCAAGGGCAATGACTTGGTGGTCTGTTAAAAAAAAATCTAATATCTCCTATAATGGATTCTCTCATCTCCATAGGCCATACCAGTTGTACTCTGGGCACCCTTTTGACAGTTGATTCCATTTGAAACATTAAAAATATTAGTATAAAATATGGACTTGGGAAAGGAAGGAATCATATTGAAGGAATCAATAAAGAAATCAAGGCCAAATTGTTTCAGCTGAAGTCAGTGAACCATTTCTTGACAGAGAGAGATGATGCAATCACTTACCAGGAGAAAACTAACAAAGGACCTTGAAACCAAGTATAAGTCTGATAAACTGCTCAGAGATGGATGGCAGGTCGATTTAGGCGGCAGGGACAGGATGAAGAAGTGGTAACATCCCTTGGAGGGCGGGGGAGATCGTTTCAGAAGCAGTCTGTGGGGGAAAAGGCTGAAGGTTAATGATAGGGGACTCTGAAAGACGTGGAAGCCAGAGAGTTATGGTGACATCCTCTCCCTTTTGCAAAAGGTTTGATCTAGAGTCTCATCCCTGAACTTGATCACACTTAACCTCTGCTCTCTCCCCCTCCCTGAAATAAGGAAACATCTGGATCATCTCCCAGGTCTCTTTTAGCTGACATTCACAGCCACTGCCCATGTGAAAATGGATTATTCCCACCCACATATGCTCAGCTTACCAATGAACGGTGAAATTCGCTGGGGACAGTCAGCTGCTGCTCAGCTTCACTTTCTGCTCTTTTTCTAGTGTAAGTTATTATTCATTTAGGAGGAGAATCGGCGCTTAATATGTGTGAGAAAAAGTACCCAAGAGATGGCTTTCCAAGGGCCTCTGCGCAGCCTGGGAAAACAATTTATCATCCCCCTAAGGCTGACAGTAACAGTCACTGGGGCTTCCCTTACAGGATCAGGTGGTAAAGAATCTGCCTGCAAGGCAGGAGACCCAGGTTCAATCCCTGGGTTGGAAAGAGCCCCTGGAGAAGGGAATGGCTACCCACTCCAGTATTCTTGCCTGGAGAATCCCCATGGACAGAGGAGCCTGGCGGGCTACAGCCCATGGGGTCGCAAAGAGTCAGAGACGAGCAACTAACATTTTCATTTTTCACTTTCAACACTGACAGTAGAACCACTGTTGCGGCTGACCTTGAGCACTAAGAAGGAAGACTGAGGTGGTTTGGATGGAGGTGGTTACGGCACCAACAGTCATGTCCATACACACACATTTTCTGGAGTTCAGAGGCATTTGTTTTCTTTTTAAAGGAAAAAGAAAAAATAAGTCAAATTGTTTATTCCTTTTCCAAAATATTTTATATTTACTAGCTTTTTGTGTCAGAGATTAATATGCATGGGAAAAGGAGGTGCTGAGTGTTTCCTTGTTATCTCCATGTTTCCAGGCCTCCCCTTCTTCCATAAGCGTAGAGGCTGTCTCAGCAGCCCTGGTTTATATATATAGACACTGACGCTTCCATTCCTGTCAACCTTGACCTCTGCCTCCTTGCACCTCCCCCAGTCACCCAGCCAGCGGGCAGCCAAGCGCAGGCCGCTCCCCGGAAGGCTTTGTAGTTACCTGGCAACAGTGACAATCTGGAACAGAAGACCAAACAGCAGCAGACACCAGAAAGAGCAGCTTCATCCAGAATCTAAAAGAGGGAATGAGAAGGGAGGCAAATGGCTCTTTTTATCAATGGTTTTTATCCCCGCCTGTGCTTTTCTCCTGAATCCCCAACTCCCAATTTCTATCATCACCTGGTAAAAATAGCCTCCAATTGGAGAGTTTCATAAGAGCCATAGAGACTCACATGGAAGAGAGTACTTGTGCAGACTCACTAATCACTCCCTTCCTTAATCCCAGTGTGGAGTGCTCAGGAGTTAATCAACCTAGTTTCCATCTGGGCACATGCTGTGTTTCATTCCAAGGATGTATTTTGACCACCTAATTATCTTTCCAAGATAACATCCGAAATTCTGTGTACTGAGAAGCACTGACAGCAATTATCTCACATCTTGCCTCCTTAACCATAATTCTACAGTGAGAGGTCTTTGGTGGGGGTGGGGGTAGGAAGGTGGATAAGGAAAGTAGCTAACAATAGCTAACATTTACTGAAAGCTTACTCTGTTCCAGCTGCCGCTCTGAACACTTTAAACTTTCAAAACAGTCCTATGAGATCAATAATATCATTATCTCCATTTTACCAATGGAAAAACTAGAGGTCAGAATAACTAACTGTCAAACGTCATACATCCATTAAGAGCAAGGCCAGGATTTAAATTTGCTTCAGTGTTTGAACTCATGTTCTGAATCACCTTGTTAGGTAAATGAAAGCTGGAGACTGTAGGATTTGCTAAGAGGGAGCTTGCCTGAACGGTAAGACAGGTGAAAAGCAGAAACTGTAAGAGTCAGTGGATAAAAATTAATTATGCTACAGTCACCTAATAGAATATGCTAATCAAAACTTACTCCTCCATTAAAGTGGGATTGTGTAATTATAGGAGAGGCTGATCAACCCTCTCGGCAGAGTTCTGGGAAACTACGTAAACTCCCACAGGTCGCAGAGCATATAAATGTCAACCTACAGGGACAATGACCCCTGAGGACTCTGTCAGCCTCATCTTCTGTGATTTGATGGGCAAAGTAACATGGGCCATGTGAGTCAGCACAAAGAGAATGGGGTGTGGAATGCCATGACCAAGTCATGTCTTGCTTATCCACTTGCTTTGTGACCTCAAAGAAGTCCATTCCATAAACATTCACAGGGCTTATGCATTGCACACCAAGTGCTGATGTAGGGACTGAGGAAGTAGGAAATTCCAGCCATGCGTCATGTGCTGAAGTGGGGTCACAGGCTCAAGGAGCAGGGAGAATTGTGAACAGTCTCCCACATTTTCCATATCTCTAGACTGAAATGACTAATTGCAACTTCTCCTGTTGTTGTGAGCATCAGACTAGATAATGGCTGTGAGAAAGACTTACGGACTGCAAAAAAGGCCTGCAAAGTTAGTCAGTTCAGTCACTCAGTTGTGTCTGACTCTTTGTGACCCCATAAATTGCAGCATGCCAGGCCTCCCTGTCCATCACCAACTCCTGGAGTTCACTCAGACTCACGTCCATCGAGTCCGTGATGCCATCCAGCCATCTCATCCTCGGTCGTCCCCTTCTCCTTCTGCTCCCAATCCCTCCCAGCATCAAAGTCTTTTCCAATGAGTCAACTCTTCACACGAGGTGGCCAAAGTACTGGAGTTTCAGCTTCAGCATCATTCCTTCCAAAGAAATCCCAGGGCTGATCTCCTTCAGAATGGACTGGTTGGATCTCCTTACAGTCCAAGGGACTCTCAAGAGTCTTCTCCAACACCACAGTTCAAAAGCATCAGTTCTTCAGCACTCAGCCTTCTTCACAGTCCAATTCTCACATCCATACATGACCACAGGAAAAACCATAGCCTTAACTAGACAGACCTTAGTCTGCAAAGTAATGTCTCTGCTTTTGAATATGCTATCTAGGTTGGTCATAACTTTTCTTCCAAGGAGTAAGCATCTAGTACTGATTATCAATGCTAAGACTGAGCTCTTAAAATAATTCACAGATATTATTATCATGGCTATTATTTTATTTTATTAAAAATAAAATTATAAAAAAAGAGATGGGTAAACTGGAGTCTGTCCCTGGAAAGTCCCACAGGATCCTGCTTGGTTTCACTACAATGATCATTTTAAAAAATAAAATAAAATAGAGAAGATGTGTGCACACACACACACACAGATATATACAATGCACACGTATACACATGCATACACATATGCACACAATAACACATGCACACAGATGTGGGCACACACACATTTATATGCACACACATCACTCTGCTTCCTCATCATTTATTTTTCTTCAGCATACTATCTCGTCCTAAAATTGTGTTTTTACATGTTTGCCCACACACCTGTTAACTGACTCCCCCACTGGAATATAAGCTCTATGAGGACAGGGACTTGGTCTCCTTAATATTCTATTTCTAGTGCCCAGAGCAGTGTCTGACTCATAACACAGTTCTGTAATTATTGAGATATAACTCACATATCACACGATTCACTTCTGGTGCTCAATGGTTTTTAGCATACTCACAAAGTTGTGTAACCATCACCACAACAGGTCTTAGAACATTTTCATCCTCTCAAAAAGAAAACCCATACCCATCAGCAGTTACTCTCTGTTCCCCCGCAAAGTTCCCACCCCACTAATCTCCCCCACCCTACTAATCTACTTTATTTCTGTGAATTTGCCTATTCTGGACATTTCATGTAAATAGAGTCATACTGTACATGATCTTTTGAACATTAGAGTTTAATGGATGAATGGGAAATGTTGAGTCCAATTTCCGCCACTCCCTCTAGATATCTATAGCTCCCCAGATAGTTTCCTTCCCTGAGTTTTGAGCAATCTATTATTCAACCTAAGAAACCAAGAATCCTTCTGGCAAAAAATACAGCAAAAAATCTCGTTTATTCATAGTGCATTTTGTTTGTTTTTTAATTGTGACATTTTGACAGGCGTTGAACAGAAGCCTCCCTTAGCACTATCAACAGAAAAAAAGGAAAGGCTGACAGCAAGTAAATACTTGAAAGTCTGAGGGGCCTCTTTATTTACTTAAGAGACCAACTGTTTTCATACACTCTGAATTACAAATGATTTAATTCTAATCTAAGCAGAGGCCAGCGAGTCTGGTGCTCTGATATGTTGATTACAAATCATTCCCTATTCATTAAAGCAAGACCTTGATCAAGCAACTTCAGCGCACATAATTCCCCACAACCATGGACTTGAAAGCCGTAAGATGGCCTTTTATTATTTACAAGCGTTTCATAATCAACTTCACCAACCAAACTGGCTTTCTCTTTCAATTATTTTAAATTAGTGAGGTTTTAGTGCATAAATACTCTTTTCCAACATACACTGTCAAATGATTTCTCATATTTGACTCCAGTAAGAGGAACTGATGTTAGTATCTCAGGCAAACTATGAACCAGGCTTCCCAGGTAGCTTGGTGGTAAAGAATCTGCCTGCCAAAGCAAGAGACACAGGAGTCGTGTGTTTGATCCCTGGGTCAGCAAGATCCTCTGGAACAGGAAATAGCAACCCACTCCATTATTCTTCTGGAGAAGGAAATAGCAATCCACTCCAGTATTTGTGCATGGAGAATTTCATGGTGATTGGGTATAACTTCTCACCCAGTGCTGGAATCCAAACCATAGCTTCCCTGGCTTGACTACATCCCAGTGACAGGGGCACACCTCTACTGGAGGTTATCTCCCTCCACCATTCCAAACAACATTAATGCCCTAGAGTTCTTCCTTAGAGTAAACTCTCCAGGTAACCTAACTTGAAGATTGTCCCCCCGTGACTATCTCCCTGCACCTACTTTTTTTCGTGCAAGTTCTTTGAGTCCAAGAAGAGGGGAAGCCTACTTCTTCCTGGCCAGGGCAAGTGAGTCCCTTGAATATCTGAAGACAGATTGCCTCCTTCAGAATTCTTCTATGAGCCTAAAAAAAAAGAAAGAAAGAAAACCCAGGCCATCTCACAACTTGGTTTCTCTCTGTTGCTGCCTCCCACCAGCACCACCTTTCTGATCACCCACCACTGAAGCGATTCGTTTCTGTCCCTCAATGTGTGTGCCCAGTCCCTCAGTCGTGTCTGACTCTTTGTGGCCCCATGGAATGTACCCTACCAGGCTCCTCTGTCCCTGAAGTTTTCCAGGCAAGGAAATGGGAATGGGCTGCCATTCCCTTCTCCAGGGCATCTTCCCAACCCAGGGATCAAACTTGCGTCTTTTAGGTCTCCTGCGCTGGCAAGTGGATTCTTTACCACCAGCACCACCTGGGAAACCCATCGCTCACTGCAAATATGCAACATAGGAACTTTACTGTGAACCTTTCCAGTTAAAAGGGGGTCACATGTGCCTCATATTCATTCCTGAAATACCCTCTTAAATGCAAACACAATCTATATGAATTGCCAAGATCATACAGACAAGACGATCCATATTGAGGAATGTCTATAGGCTTTTCATATTCATGTGTGGGTCAAGGGCTGCTTTGAGCTAAAATGAGCAGATCCCATTGAAACAAAGAACAATATCCAGCACCACCTGGGAAACCCATCGCTCACTGCAAATATGCAACATAGGAACTTTACTGTGAACCTTTCCAGTTAAAAGGGGGTCACATGTGCCTCATATTCATTCCTGAAATACCCTCTTAAATGCAAACACAATCTATATGAATTGCCAAGATCATACAGACAAGACGATCCATATTGAGGAATGTCTATAGGCTTTTCATATTCATGTGTGGGTCAAGGGCTGCTTTGAGCTAAAATGAGCAGATCCCATTGAAACAAAGAACAATATCCATTCAGGAGCCCTGACCTGTAAGTCCTATCTTTAGACACATGTAATTTCAGCCGAAGTTATCATGAATCAAACCAGGAAAGCCAGAACTATTTCAGCAGCTGTGAAAACAAAAGCCATAATATCAAGCTACTTGTATCCATTTAATTTGGAGCTTTCCTGTGGAGGAAAAAGTAAATTTCAGCACGCTTCCCATTTAAAGATGCCACACAGAGACTGTTTTGTGTCTTCACAAGTCCTTCCAGAGGGTAATCGGTGCCAAAATATAAGGGGAGAAGTGACAGTCTATCTATTTTTGTCGGGGCTGCTTAGACATTACCGGAATGAGAATGCTGCAGTTCAAGATCTGATCTGTTTCCATCCTCTCCATTCAAACCCAGTAACAAGTCCACCCAGAAATAACCAGTTTAAGGGACTTGAGTCCCACCAACTGTGGCCATTTCCAGCCAGGGAGACAACTCTGGTGCAAGATTAGAACCAACCAGAAGCATCAAGCAGTTTCTTTCCAAGAGGCAGCAGCGTACAGAAAAGAAGGCATGGAACAGCTCTACCGTTTCTGATGAGTAACTGAGGATCTATTTCAGCAGCTGTGAAAACAAAAGCCATAATATCAAGCTACTTGTATCCATTTAATTTGGAGCTTTCCTGTGGAGGAAAAAGTAAATTTCAGCACGCTTCCCATTTAAAGATGCCACACAGAGACTGTTTTGTGTCTTCACAAGTCCTTCCAGAGGGTAATCGGTGCCAAAATATAAGGGGAGAAGTGACAGTCTATCTATTTTTGTCGGGGCTGCTTAGACATTACCGGAATGAGAATGCTGCAGTTCAAGGTCTGATCTGTTTCCATCCTCTCCATTCAAACCCAATAACAAGTCCACCCAGAAATAACCAGTTTAAGGGACTTGAGTCCCACCAACTGTGGCCATTTCCAGCCAGGGAGACAACTCTGGTGCAAGATTAGAACCAACCAGAAGCATCAAGCAGTTTCTTTCCAAGAGGCAGCAGCGTACAGAAAAGAAGGCATGGAACAGCTCTACCGTTTCTGATGAGTAACTGAGGAAATGACCCACCCTCAGCCTTTAGTTTTTCCATTCTTAGTTTTTCCACTAGTCATGTGTGGATGTGACAGTAGGACCACAAAGAAAACTGAGCGCCAAAAAATTGATGCTTTTGAACAGCAGTGTTGGAGAAGACTCTTGAGTCCCTTGGACTGCAGGGAGATCAAACCAGACAATCCTAAAGGAGATCAGTCCTGAATATTCACTGGAAGGACTGTTGCTGAAGCTGAAACTCCAATGCTTTGGCCACCTCATGCGAAGAACTGACTCACTGGAAAAGACCCTGATGCTGGGAAAGATTGAAGGCAGGAGGAGAAGGGGATGACAGAGGATGAGATGGTTGGATGGCATCATCAGCTCAATGGACAGGAGTCTGAACAGGCTCCAGGAATTGGTGATGAACAGGGAAGCCTGGTGTGCTGTAGTCCATGGGGTCGCAAAGAGACAGATTAAGCAACTGAACTGAATTGAACCGAACTCAATCCTTAGCCTGTTTCTTCCTCTAAAAACAGGGTTCTTGATACTTACCTCAAAAGGCTGCTGTGAGTAGCCATGTATGAACACACACATGAAGAGTGCCGTGAAGAGTGTCTCTGAAGACAAGGCCAGGCACACAGTGTTGTTTAGTCACACAGTCATGTCCAACTGTTTGTGACACCAGGGACTGCAGCACACCAGGCCTCCCTGCCTCTCACCATCTCCCAAAGCTTGCCCAAGTTCATGTCCATTGCATCAGTGATACCATCCAGCCATCTCATCCACTGACGCCCTCTTCTCCTACCCTCAATCTTTCCCAGCATCAGGGGCTTTTCCAATGAGTTGGCTGTACATAGTACACAGTATGTTCTCAGTAATAGTGACTAACAAACAAATTACAGATCAGAAAGTTGTTTGGTGAAGACAGAATTACAACCAAGTACATGGAATATGCTTAAGGGCTCTTTTTCTTGGGCTATGAGAACTTAATGAATTGCCCCATTTCCACTCTGTCTAAAGAACTGGGGCCAGTCAGCTAGAATGGCTGCCCTCTTTCCTGGACAACAATGAAGACATAGAAACACTTTCCAAATTCTCTATTTTCAAGCTCTGTACAGACCAACACCCTTCTCTGGCACTTGTCATGATAACCCTACCTTCTTGACATCAACAATAGTTTCAGATCCCTGACTTTACAGAGGATATTTCTTTCTTTATAATCAATGGGAAGATGCTTAGGTCCACTGGTAAACCATTCTTTATATATTGGGCTGAATTCCTTCCGCAGGTTTTCTAGATAAAATTTTTAATTCAGTCACTAGAATTAATTTTTAATTAATTTGTCCTTGGAGTATCCTGTTCTTTGCTTTCTCTTTGATTGGAGTATTCTGTTCTTTCACCAAACTCATCTGTTTGGGAATTTCTCAGTGGACTGTTGGGAAGATGCTTAGGTCCACTGGTAAACCATTCTTTATATATTGGGCTGAATTCCTTCCGCAGGTTTTCTAGATAAAATTTTTAATTCAGTCACTAGAATTAATTTTTAATTAATTTGTCCTTGGAGTATCCTGTTCTTTGCTTTCTCTTTGATTGGAGTATTCTGTTCTTTCACCAAACTCATCTGTTTGGGAATTCCTCAGTGGATTGATGGTCCCCTGAAATCCACCATCAGTAGATAAATATAAGCTCTCAGTTTTATCAGTCAACACAAAGGCGTTGGGTGCCTTTATGCTAATAAAATAGGCCATATATTCCAGGCTTTTCGGTAAGTTTATCCTCTCTAATCCCTCCCCAGCAGTTCCAGGTCATTAACCCCATAGATACGAAAACTAATACCCAGAGAGTCCCAGCCCACCTAATGTCACAGGTCAAGCTAATATCCAGTTAATATAGAGACTAGAGTTCCAAATAGCACTCCCTCCGCTCCATCTCACCTCCTGGCAGTTTGGGCTGAGCCACCTGAGGACATTCTTGAGGGATTACCTTGTCTCCTTGGTAACCAGAGGAGTCAGCATGTCATTAAAATGTGCTCAGAGATGGCCAACGATTCAAGGCCCTGACTTGGAATGTCTGCAGGTGGTTCCTCTCAGGAATTGTCTGTCTTTCCTGGCAACGTAGCCTGTTATCTCAGGGGACGCTCTGTCAGACGGGCTGGTGGCGGCTTCGTCGCCTTCATGAGAATTTCCTCCTATTGTGCACCTACAGGAGGGAACTGTGCAGCGGAGTGACTAAAGAAAGATGCTAAAGTTGGAACTGGGGACAATCCAAGTTGGCAGCCGCTGAATCACAAGGAGGTTCTATGCTGCCACTTGTTCCTCCACCCAGCAAAGTGACTCAGTTGTTTAAATCTTGCAGCAAGACACCTGGAAGCTGTTTGTCTTTTACCGAAGAACTCATTCACGGGTAAAAATGTAATGATGTTCATTTACCATCATTCTATTACCCTGAAGACCAGATTGCTGCTAATTCAATGCGGTGCTGATTCAGTCGCTGTATCACTGAGGCAACATGCTTTTGCAATAGCTATTTATGTCCCAGCACCATTTGAAACACCCTTCTGATCTTTTTTTTTTTTTTTTTTAATGTTTGTGTCCCAGAGAGGCAGCCTGATCTGAAGAGAATCGCATTGGTGGTGGGTCCGAGGAGAGTGTGTCTGAAGGTCAGCCCACCACCCTGGGGTCATGCCATCCAGCTTGAGTGATACCTGTCTTTCATCTTCAGACTTGTTTCATGACAAACCCAGCTCATCTGGGCTCTGGAACAGTGCCTGCTCACTACTGGCAGGGAGAAGGTGGAGAGATGGGTCGGGAGTGGAACATTTGATAATGCTTGCCCCAGATCGGCCAATGGCCTGGCATAAGAATGCAGTCATTCTGTGTGGCCTCCCCAGCTTCCCTAACCGAGAACAAGGATAATTACCACAATGAAAGGAGGCAAATAAATGATGAAATAAGGATAATTAATTACACAGTAGTGGGTAACTGGACACCCACCCAGCATGAAGCCAGGGAAAGGCTAATTCTTTGAATCTACTTATACACTGAGAGTCCTTGGGTTTGCTTCCCCCATGCTCTGCTTCAGAGGGCCTGGGGTCTTAGCTAAGAGTGAGCATGGAAAGAAAAACAAGCCAAATGCTGTCCTCTCTTCTTTCATCCTTTCCAGGTACCCCAGGTGAGAGCAGCTGATAAAATGCTTATGGAGGACTTCAAGCTCCTGGGGGATCAATGCTATATGAATAGAAAGTTTTATTATTATGCAAAACACTGGAGAACGGCTTCCCCGGAAATCATGACACTCCAGGCGGAGAATAGATGAAATAATTTCATTTCCTTTCTTCTGATCTCTGGCTAAAAGCTTCTCAGTCATTTAAGGAGGATTTAATCCACTAGTGGACTGTCCCCATTTGAGGACTGCAGGGCTAAAGTTAGTACTGACCTGAACACGACAACCAAAAGGGGAAATAGACCATGGTCTGTCTCTACTGCTGCAAACTAGTCACCTGCCAGTTTGCACACTTTTTCCTTCCCCAAGGTTTGGGGGAGTCTCCCACCAGGATTTCTCCTCTGAAATGCCTTCAAGCCAGAGCAGGCTTAGCAAACCCTTCTCTCTGGACTTGGACTTTCTCTCCACCCTTGATTCTCACTTCTTGTCTTCAAAGGACTTACTCCTACTCATCGGCACAAAGCTTGGCTGTCAACAAGTTGAATTGTAACCCCTTTAAAGACCCTCTTGTAAACAGAACCAATTTTAAGGCTCCAGAGAAGAGTCTCGCCAGGGGCTAAGGAAGACCTTTTGAAGCTAGCTGACTTACTCTTTTCCCTTCAAATTTCTCCATAAAAGGAGCTTCCAACTCCAGTCTTCGTATTAGTCCATTTTTGAAGGCCTCAACTGTATAGTCTGGTGAGGAAGGACCAAGAGAGGGAGTGGACATCAGGCATAAAGATTAACCGATTGAATTGGGGGTCTTTTTCTTAGAGAGGGATCTCTCAGGAGATGCACGGGTATTTTCAGATATGTGAATACATATCATTGTAGCCTGTTTTTAATGATAATGTTGTTGCTGTTGTTTAGTCACTAAATTATGTTTGACTCTTTGCAACCCCATGGACTGTTGCCTGCCAGGCTCCTCTGTCCATGGGATTTCCCAGCAAGAATACTGGAGTGGGTTGCCAGCTCCTTCTCCAGGGGATCTTCCTGACTCGAGGATCAAACCCATGTCTCCTGCGTTGCAGGTGGATTCTTTACCACTGAACCACCAGAGAAGCCCTTTTATGATAATGAACAACAGTAACTCATTCAAACTAGTTTAGGTAAAAAGGGATTAGTACAGACTTAAGAAGTGAAGTCGCTCAGTCGTGTCCGACTCTTTGCAACCCCGTGGACAGTAGCCCACCAGGCTCCTCTGTCCCTGGGATTCTCCAGGCAAGAGTACTGGAGTAGGTTGCCAGTTCCTTCTCCAGGGGATCTTCCCAACCCAGGGATCGAACCCAGGTCTCCCACATTGCAGGCCGGTGCTTTAACCTCTGAGCCACCAGGGAAGCCCAGGCTCCTGGGAATTCAAGAGATGAAGCCATAATAGGCTTGGGCCTCCTAGAAAAATGGTGGGAGAGTAGATTTGAACTTCAAGTGATCCAGACACTACAGGAGCAGAAGCTCAAGTGCCTTTTTATAGAAAAGTCACTTTTCCCATGACTCATCTGGCCCCCATCTGCTTCTTCCTCTAACAACTAACAAATTCTTTCCAAGTGGCTTCATTTAAATACCACTGAGTGAGAATCTCAGTGGTCTGACTTAAAAAAAAAAAAAAACAACTATATTTTAGAGCAGCAAAATTGAAAAGGAAGTACAGAGACTCCTCATATGCCCCCTGTCCCTACACAGGCATAACCTCTTTCATCATCAATATTCCTCACCAGAGCCGTACATTTGTTACAATTGATGGGCCTACACTGACACATCATAATCACCCAAAGTCTGTAGTTTCCATCAGAGTTCACTCTTGGTGTCACGTATTCTATGGGTTCTGAAAAATGCCATAATTACAAGACCCATCATCATAGCATCACACAGAGTCTTGTCCCTGCCCTAAAAATCCTCTATGTTCTGCCTATTCATTTCTTCCCTCCAACCTCCAACCCCTGACAACCACTTATCTTTTCACTGTCTTCTTAGTTTTGCCTTTTCCAAAATGTCATAGAGCTGGAATCATACTATATAATTCCAAGCATGTAACTCTTTCAGTTGACTTTTTTTTTTTTTTACTAAATAATAGGCTTTTAACTTTCCTCCATGTCTTCGTGGCCTGATTGTGGTCGTTCAGTCGTCAAATCATGTCCAACTCTTTTGCAGCCCCATGGATTGTATCCCACCTGCCTCCTTTGTCCATGGGATTTTCCAGGCAAGAATACTGGAGTGGGTTGCCATTTCCTTTTCCAGGGGATCTTCCTGATCCAGGGACTGAACCGTCATCTCCTGTACCGCAGGCAGATTCTTTGTGGCTTAGCTACTGGGGAAGCCTCATGGCCTGATAGCTCACTTCTTTTTAGCACTGAGTAATACTCCATTGTCTGGAAGTACCACAGTTATTTATTCATTCATTTACTGAAGGACATCTCAGTTGCTTCCAAGGTTTGGCAATTATGAATAAACTTCCTATAAACATCCAAGTGCATATTGTTGTATGAGCGTAAGTTTTTCAGCTCCTTTAAATTACACCAAGGTGCAAGGTTTCTGAATCATATGGTAAGGGTGCACTTCATTTTGTAAGAAGCCATAGGCTATTTCCCAAAGTGGCTGAATCATTTGGCATTACTGTTGTTGTTCGTCAGTGGCTAAGTCATTTCCATCTCTTTGCGACTCCATGGACTGCATTCCACCAGCAATGAATTAGAGTTCTGGTTGCACCACGTCTTCACCAGCATTTGGTGTTGTCAGTGTTCCAGATTTTGGCAATTCTAACAGGTGTGCCTAACTTATGTTTCTCTGAGGGTATATGCTGAAAGCATATTTTTGTATGCTTGCCATTTGTGTAGCTTCTTTGATGAGGTGTCTGTTAATGTCTTTGGCCCATTTTTTAACTGAGTTGTTTGTTCTCTTATCCTTGAGTTTTAACGTTCTGTGTATTTTGGAAAACAATCCTTTACCAACAGGAAGAAATGTAATGAAAAATGTTGCCTTTTTCCTTTTAAACACATGAGTTTACCTACTTGGTTCAAAAGGAAAATATTGCTGAGAAAATTAACACTATTTTTTAATCACTAAGTGTAAACATACAGGGTTTTAAGGCTTAATAAATCCATTACATTGAAAAAAAAAAGAGCCAACCCTTTACCAGATGTGTCTTTTGCAAGTATTTCCTCCAATCTGTAGCTTGTTTTCTCATTCTTGTGACACTGTCTTCACAGAGCAGATGTTTTTAATTTTAACAAAGCCCAGCTTATCAATTACTGATTTTTAGCAGACCACTCAAATAATAAATTATAGTCTAGCTATAGATTGCCTGGCAATGAATCAGGGATTGTTCTCCCCTCCAATTAGCTGTAGCAAGAAGGTGGGGTTAAGTGGTATAAACAAATTGCTCTTGCCTGGCCAATCTGGGCATGAGATAGGAAGCAACAAATTCTTGAAAGAAGCACAGAAGGATGGGCAAACTAATAGGGAGATAAAGAGCATACAAGAGGTACAAACTAATTAGGTATAAAATAAGCTACAAGGATATATTGTACAACATAGGGAACATAGCCAGTATCTTATAATAGCTATAAATTAAGTATAATCTTTAAAATTTCACATCACTATATTGTACACCTGTAACATATAATATTACTGTACACCAACTATATTTTGGGGAAAAAAGCATGGAGGTGCTGTTTGAATTTCTGCATACCACTTCCTCATGGATAAACCTAGAGCAAGTCACTCTCATCTCTGTGCCTCAATCTTCCCACATGTAAAATCGGAAAGATAAATAAGGTTATTGAAAAGATTAATTAAGCAATCCACATAAAACACTTAAAACAGTGTCCAGCATAGAGCAGTACTCAATAAATGCATGTGATTATTTTTCTTGCCAGTATAGCATTCCTCCAACTTTAATGTGAATATCTGAGGAGCTTTTAAAGTGCAGATTCTGATTCAGTTATACAGGGTGAAACATGAGATTCTGCAGGTCTAATCAGCCTCCAAGTGATGTCAGTGCTCCTGGTCTATGGTTCACGCTTCAGAGAGCCAGGCTCTGATCCCTAAGACATGAGGAAGAAGGAATGGACTATTTCTAGGGAAAGAACTAGAATAAAAGTCTTTAAAGAAAAAAAAAGCAAACTTCTAGTTCAAAATATGAAAGAACTTTCTATCAAGTTAAACTGTCGTTAACTGGAATATATAGGCTGCTCCATAAGGTAAAGAGTCTCCTCTTCAGAAGCATGGCTGACTTCTTTAAACCACAGGAAGCAAGTGCCTAAAGCCTATGACTCTTTTGGGAACCTGAAAAAATGTTTTCATTTTGATTTCTTTTAAAATCATAAGAAAAATATAGGTAATAATAATAAATATATGATAATGAATCCAGCCTGGTCTATAGTCGGCTTTATTTCAGTGGAGTCACAAAATGCAATTTTAAATATATTTTATGAAGCAAAAGGCCAACAAAAGCAAATATACCTGGGACTCATGAAAATGATAACATGCCCCCGACTGGCTGTTTTCACAAGGATTCAAGCACGAAAGCACAAGATAAAGAATGGAGATGGAGGATCAAAATGTTCCTTCCAACTTTGAGAGTCAATATGTCTTTAAAGTTCTATGACCTTGCACTGAGTCTAATAGTCACAAACCTCACACCTGCAAAAGTTCACTTCCTGCCTGTCCCACATTCTCATACATAGGCTAGCATTGCTTATTTTATTAATACAATAATGGTATTTATGATTATGATTACTTATCACTGGCAATGAATTAGCTGGGAAAAACAAGCCACCCCTGGAATTTATTAGCTATCTCTGTCTTCTCCCAGTCAAAGTATGATTTTTATTTTTACAGAATATGTTTGATTCCAGAAAGATTTTGCAGACATTGCCTCATTTATCCATAACTCTCTTTGTGGAAGGAGGTGGAGTTTTGTTTTTACTTTTAAGGAGGGAAATGAAGCCAAGAAATGATTAAGGGAGACCTGTGCTTTGAGACTCAATGGGAGAAAGAAAAATGCCTGTCTAAAATTATAGCTGTATTTATGATGATTATTGACATGACTGTGGGTGTAAAACATACATTAAGCACTCCTCAATCACTTGGGAAGTGATTCTCACCATTGGTGCAAAACGATGGAATTGTGTAGTCTGGACCCTCCCACATCCTTCTCAGAATATCCAGAGAACAGAGCCCCAGACCATCGTTTTGAAGAGTCTCCCTAGGGACTTACCTAGTGGTCCAGTGGTTAAGAACTCATGTTCCAATGCAGGGGATGCAGATTCGATCCCTGGTCAGGAAACTAAGATTCCACACGCCAGGGGCAACTAAGCCAGGCGTGTGGGAACTACAAAAGCCCTCGCTCCACAACAAAGAGCTCAAGGGCTGTAACGAAGACCCAGTGCAGCCAAAATAATAATAGTAATCGTAAAATTTTACCAATAAAGGGAAGCTCCCTGCGTGAGGGTTTAAAGCCACCGTGTTACAGCCGTGGAGAAGCAGACTGCAGAAGCCCAGGAAGAGGAAAGTTCCAAGGAGAAAATGGCTCGGTTCCCTGGGGGTGCACAGAGAAGCCGTGATAATGCAGATGGGAAAATGTCCTTTGAATTTGAGGGGAGGTGTGTAACCTTGGTGAGAATAAGGACTCTGGGCCAAGGGAGTCAAAGCCAGATTACAGAACATTGCTTGCCCTGTACACAGTCAGCACTCAACAGATATCTAGGAATCATAAACGTGAGAGAGGAATGGAAGATGAGGAAGTGGGCAGGGAGAAGAGACTTTAAACCTGGGCTTTTAATCTGAAGTCCACAGACCAGCAAGGAATCCATGCATAGAATTCAGGAAATCTATGAAGTCGGAATGGAAAAGAATGATACCTAGATTTTCACTCACCCTTAGGTGAAGTTTGGTTTGATTATGACTGTAGATATCACACTTTCATAGCAGTAGTAGTAGTAGCTGCTACTTTGTCACCTGTGACAAAGCTACTTTTTAAAATTTTTTTGGCTGTGCTAGTTCTTAGTCGTGGCACGTGTGGCATGCAAACTCTTAGTTGCAGCATGTGGGGTCTAGTTCCCTGACCAGGTAACGAATGTGGGCCCCTTGCACTGGGTGCACGGTGTCTTGGCCACTGTACCAGCGGGAAACCCTGACAAAGCTATTTTAATGTCACATCACAGTGGATACAATGTTATAAAATATTGTTTACGGTTATTTTGGCATTACAAGAGCTATTAAATGGGGAAGGAGGAGGAGGACTATCCTGGTAGTCCAGTGGTTAAGAACCCACCTGCCAATGCAGGGGACATGGGTCCAAACCCTGGCCAGGGAACTGAGATCCCACATGCCATGGGGCAGCTAAGCTCGTGTGCCACAGCTACAGAGTCAGTGTGCTCTAGAGCTCATACCCTACAATGAGAATCCAGGGGTCAGGGACAAGAGAAGTAAATACAGGGCAGGGAGTAGTGAACAAGGAACCATGGAGGAAGGAGGGCAACCCAGAAATCTCGAGGGCTGACGACATCCACGCTCCCGAATGCCACGTCTCCACCCTCCTCCAGGCTTACTCCAGCTCAGTGTGCACTGTTCCCGTGCCTGCCCACGGAGAATAAAGCCACTGGACGGAACAGCAAGAAGACAGCACACACAGTGCTCCCCAGAGGCCAGACCCAGGTGGGGTCTGTTCTGGGCAGAGCTTTCACAAGGTCCCAGTGAACTGGGGAAATTAATGACAAGGTACTGAGTGTGTTACAAAACTAATATATCCCATTTCAAAGAATGTTCTTTGTTCTGAAATTGTGGCTTTTCTATATTTTTATATTAAAATGTCCTTTTTATCAAACAGTACTGATATTAGATAACATTTGGTTTTATATTTTAATATTCTTGCTTGGAAGAATAAAGTATTATAAGCCCTGTATCTGTTCCCCAGTGTTTAAAACCATTTTCATTGCTCTTGAAATCCACAAGGCTGGAAAGCACTAGCTTATGCATTCTGTTTAACTAACTCTTCTTCTTTTAGAGGTAAATTTTCAACAAGCAATGTGGCTTCTGATCCAGCATGTGGCTTTAGCAGCATATGATTTAGGGTCAGTTTACTTTGGGTTTGACCTCTGCCTCTGCTCTTCTCTACCTGTCTGACCTTGGGCAAGGAACTTGATCTCCCAAGCCTCAGTTTCCTCATCCATAATTCTGAATCATTTTTATCTCATGAGGTTGTTGAAGGATTAATGAGACAATGAATGTAAAGGTACTTTGTATATTGCTAAGTAGAGTTGTTATTATCACCATCATCATTTTTACTATTGTAATTCAATATTACCTGATTAATAGCAGAACTTGATTTCACACTGAATTTTGGCTTCCACACTGGGTTTTAGATTCCACACTGGACTGACCCCTTGCCCAGTATTCTTCAAACTGTCCAGTGATTGACAATTCACACTTAGAGAATCTATGTCAGATTGTGTCTTCTGTTTAGCTCCTGACACTTTAACCATTTATTTAATATTCCTGCCAAAATTGCGTAATGACTCTAGTCATGAGGGAACATCAGACAAAACCCAATTTGAAAGACGTCTAAAAAATAACTGGCCTAAATTTTTCAAAACTGTCAATGTCATGAAAAATTTTTTAAAAGGGTCAGAAAACTATTCCAGCTTTATAACTCTGTATTGAATTCTGGACCAAAAAAAAAAAAAAGCATCACTATGAAAAAAAAATGAAAGCAACTTGCAAAATATAAGATGTGTAATTAGATAACAATATTCATTGTCAAATATCCTGGGGTGAATATTCATCTTAGAAAATATATGCTGGAGTATTTAAGGACAAAGGGGCATGGTTTCCAAAACCTGCTGTCAAGAGGTTTGGAAATACATATATTATGTGCATGCTTCAGTTGTGTCTGACTCTTTGCAACCCTATGGACTGCCTGTTCATAAGATTCTCCAGGCAATAATACTGGAGTGGGTTGACATGCCCTCCTCCAGGGGATCTTCCCAACCCAAGGATCGAACCCAGGTCTCCTGTGGCTCCTGCATTGCAAGCAGATTCTTAACTGCTGAGCCACCAGGGAAGCCCAATATAAAAATATATGATATATAAATAATATATATAAGAAATATATATACAGAGAAAGATATACAGATATAAAGATACACAGAAAAAAATACATAGAAAGAATATATATACATATATATGTATGTGTATATATATATATATATACACATAAAAAGATACATAGAAAGAACAAATTTGGCAAGGTATTAAAAGTAGCTGTTACGTGTAAGGCACTATGTAGGACAATAACAGGGCTTCTCAGGTGGCTCAAGGTAAGGAATCCACCTGAGAATGCAGGAGACATGAGAGATAAGAGTTCAAAATCTACGTCAGGAAGATCCCCTGGAGCATGGCATGGCAACCCACTCCAGTATTCTTGCCTTGAGAATCCCATGGACAGAGGAGCCTGATGGACTACATACCATCCATAGGGTCACAAAGAGTCAGACGTGACGGAAGCAACTTGGCACTTAGCATGTAGCAGTTAATATAATGAAACCGTGTCTGCACAAGCTATGTGAGGATGCCTCGCAGTGACCAGCCTCAATAAATAGTAAGTTCTCAAATTATTATCCCACAACTTCTCTTCAGGAAATTAAAGCAAGCTTTCCTTCATTATCAGTTCATTTTTCACTTCCTAAGGCAAGAAAGAGAGGAGAGGGCTCCAGGCAGAAATGAATAAGGGTGGCATTACTGCTCCAGATTCATTCATGATGCGTAGGGATTCAAAAAACATGCTGCAGGAAATTTAAGCAGGAGCAGGGGCTCAAAACCCAAGTACCCATAAACAAATACCACCTCTATCTTACTTCCAAAAAGATGAAAGGAGAAGAATAGGTAGATAACAGAGTTAACATTTACCCAATATATGAGCCTCTTGCTCAAATTTCAGAACACATTTAAGAAGTGAGTAATATTATCACCATCTTCTGGGTGAAGGGACTAAGGCTCAGGAGAAGTGAAGGGACCACTCAAGATCACTCAGCTATTAAATATCTTAACCAGCTGGAGGAAATAAGTATCCCAGCCCAGGCTTCTCCAAGGTCAAAGTCTATTTCTTTAACTATTTGCAACATAATGCAGGTCTCCTTAAGGTGAGTGATTGCCAATATTTTTTCCATTCCCCAAAATAGTGTTTTCTAAGCTGAAATAGACACCCATTGATTAAACCCAGCAGCCCTCATTATTAGTCAGTTTCTCGAGTGAAAAATAAAATAGCAGGTTCCAGCATTTTTATTCTTAGCTCCCTTACAAGGAGAAAGGAGAGATAGAAAGGGAAAAGAAGGAAGCTGGCATCCAAACACAAGGTGGCTGACTCAAACCCATCTTTGGCTGCCCCTGGATTCCTGAGTGCACAGCCCTTGACCAATTCCACGGCAACAAAGCTTCTGCAACTCACCTTTGAATCCTGGAACCATTTACTCCTCCACAGTGACAGGGCCATGGCATTTTGTGTCCCTATTATTAACAATGCATTTTTCCTAATGGCAACTGGTTAAGGTTCGCAGGTTAGAATAACAATGATCTGCATTGCGAGCCCTCTGACCGCCTCACCTGCCCATCACTTGTCCAGGTGTTCCCACTGCTAGTGATTACAATGCCAAGGTTTTGACACTCCTCCCCACTGCCCGGTGATTCACTCATAACTGACACTCAAGTGCCAGGGTCCAGCCCTGGTGGATGCAGGGAATTCGAAGCAGAGGCGGCGGCATCGAGGAGAGACTTATTTATTAGAAGTATAAAGAGAGATTAGGAAAGAATAGTGTAGTAGGAAAATCAGTGGAGAAAATATTCTGAATAACTTGGTTTACGCAGAGAACCAATAAAACTCCAAGACAAGGAGTTTGCACCACCTACGTAGGCCACCAGGGCCTGCTTGACTAGCAGAGGGTGCCCCACCTTGGGCTCCCTCTCGTGTGGGTCTTAGAAGCCAGGTCAAGTAAGTAGACATGGCGAGCCTTCATGCTCCAGATGGGAATTCAACCAGAAGAGAGCAAGAAAAGACCACACGGGGGAAACCAGTCTTTCCAGGAACTGGTCTGTTTCTTTATTTTTCAAGTCCACTTTAATACTTTTAGTTGTACATAGAGATAAATGTATTCTCAGCATATCTTTGTTCTTACAAGAGTCTTATATTTGTTTTACAATATTTTCTGGTCTGGAGACCAATTAACATTTTATGGCCCCATCTTTCTTTCTACTGATAAAGATTAATCAATCAGAAAACTTGTTTCCCCTTAAGATTTATTTAGTCTTAAGATAGTGATGAAGTTACATTTTTACATAGCAAGGACACAATGATTTATAACAAAGAAAGAGGAATACAGTGATCTATAACAAAAGAGAAAACTCATTAACTCAAAAAGTCTAGTATTGCTAATATCAAAACTACTATATTTCTTTTTCTACATTCCAATTACATCGATTAACATACTCCCAGGTGCCTAAGGATATGGAGGCCTGGCAGCAATCATTAACTCAGCAATGAAACCCTTCACCAATATGATTTTTATCTTTAGAAAAACCGTATGCTAACTAAGACTTTCAAAATACTCCAAACTCTCTGTGTTTATGGTTGAGAGGTTGTAAAAAATCATGTATGTAGTAGCAAGAGTGTGGAAAATCCTGTCACATAAGCTAGTCTGCCAGCAGAGAGGTTTTTGAACTGAAACACCCTTGTCACCCCAGGAGATTTATTAACTGGAGTCCTAAGTTAACTCCTTATCAAACAGAGGTGGTGGGGGATAGCCCCCTGTATGATGTCTGAAGAGTAGGCAAAAAGCACAATGCAGTGAGGCAGGCAGACTCTGGTTTGGGGGCAGATGCACGAGCAGATCCAGCGAGGCTCCCTTAAGGCCCGACTCGCCTTTGCCTGTTGAGCTCCTTAACCTCATGACCTTTGCCATGGGCGGGACTCCTCTTGCTGGCTCCCGGCACTCAAGCCTTCACTCCTCACTGTTGGAAAAAGAATTTCAAATCTCTGGGAGTTCTAACCTTTCCCCATTTTTCTTCTGTGCTGATAAATTCTGGAGAGCAATAAGGATAACAGTAAGACATCCATCATGTTGCAGGATTTAGAAGCTGCTGGTGTGACATTCTCAGCCAGTATACCCGCACGCTAACTTTAACAATGATCGGTGGCTCTCAGCTTCCAGGAATATTGCCTGGATGCATCATTCTATTCCTCCTCTATGCCAAATGCTCTAAGGTAGGCATTCTGAGTCTCACCCTCTAAAACCCAGGGAGGAGGCAAGCTACAACTAAATCCCAGTGACAACAGTATATTATTCCGTGGGGATGCAGGGAACTCTTCTTTCATTTGCAAAGGTAAGTGGAAAACACTCGGGGCTTATTAAAAGTCCGCGGGCCTTGAAAGAAGACAATTTCAGCTACAATCTGAGGACATAAAAGCATTTGCAAAAGTTAGCAAAATCCATGCCAAACAAGTGTCCCATCTTGCTGAATTTCACTGGTTTCTTCCTATAATGTTCATTATTTCCACATTTTCTATTTTTTTTTTAATTTTTGGTTGCACTGGGTTTTTGCTGCTGTGCTCAGGCTTTCTCTGGTTGAGTCAAAGTGGCGGGGTGGAGGGGCTACTGTTTGTTGTGGTATATGGGCTTCTCACTGCAGTGGCTTCTCTTGTGAAGCACAGGCTCTAGGCACGTGGGCTGCACTAGCTGTAGCTCACAGACTCTAGGGCAGGGGCTCAGTAGTTGTGGATGTGGGTTAGCTGCTCTGGAGCATGTAAAATCTCCCCAGACCAGGGATCAAACCCATGTCCCCTACCTTGGCAGGCAGATTCTAATCCACTGCACCACCAGGGAAGTCCCACATTTTCTAACACCATCCTTGGATCACCAATAAGGCCAGTCGCTTTTTGTCATTAATGGCAATCTGAGTTTGTGAGTCTTCCTAAAAATTTCAGTTCTTCAAAACCTACTTTCAGTTCCTCAAAAATAAAACTCAGCTGACTTAACCATCATTCCAGGATAATTAGAAATTCTGATTATGTGAGGGGATGGCTTAGAAATAGTGAGCTGCTGTCTCCTGGGTCTGACAGTATGAAACAACCCTGACTATTTCATTAACATTTAACTAGTCCTTAAACCGGAGAAGGCAATGGCAACCCACTCCAGTACTCTTGCCTGGAAAATCCCATGGGCAGAGGAGCCTGGTGGGCTGCAGTCTGTGGGGTCGCTAAGAGTCAGACATGACTGAGCGACTTCACTTTCATGCATTGGAAAAGGAAATGGCAACCCACTCCAGTGTTCTTGCCTGGAGAATCCCAGGGATGGGGGAGCCTGGTGGGCTGCTGTCTATGGGGTCGCACAGAGTCAGACACGACTGGAGCTCAGCAGCAGCAGCAGCAGTCCTTAAGCCAGTGGCCTCCAAATAGTTTGCACATGTGTTATCCCCTCAAAAAAATGTTAAACAGACTTCTGGTATGCTGGGTTGTAATAACAGAGACCCAGATATGTAAGAGGGCTCAAATGCATTAAAGTTTCTTGGTTGTATAATAATAGCCTGAGCTGGACGTTCCTTGTACGTGAGTGGCTACCCTCCCAGCATTGTATCACAGGTGCAGGTTCCTTTCATTCTGGGCCTCCAACATCCCCAGGACCTGGCCCTTTTCTGCATCTTAGCCAGCAATGGGGAAAGAGTACAAAGGAGACATGGCAGAAGCCTTGGCCCATAACCAATACATATCCCTTCTACTCACCTCCCACTGGGGAGAAGTGGGACCCATCACTTACAAAGGGTCTGGGAAAGTTGCCTCTGGCTGGGTAGCAGCTTTCCAGCTACTGTATTTTCTGGGAAGAAGGACAGATTTTGGTGACCAGCTAGCTGTTTGCCGTAACTCTCAATTTACTCTTTCCCTTATTCGGTCACTCTTTTTTATTTATAAATGGTGTGCATCAATGCTCAGTCACTCGGTTGTGTCTGACTCTTCGTGATCCTGTGGACTGTAGCCCACCAGGCTCCTCTGTCCATGGGATTTTCCAGGCAAGAGTACTCAAGTGGGTTGCCATTTCCTTCTCAGAGGATCTTCCTGACCAAGGGATTGAACCCACACCTCTTGCATTTCCTGCCTTGGCAGGTGGATTCTTTACCACTGAGCCACCTAGGAAGCCCATAAATGGTGTACATATGTACAAATATATGTAAAGCATTGTACTAATATGTATACTGAAAAGCATACACAGAAATGTACATTAAAAAGATAAGAAGAAAAGTTTAAATAGAAGTTTTGAATGTTCTTCCTGCAGACCATTGAGTTATGAGCATTTACCCCTAGTTTTATTGCTTAAGACTCTAGACAGTCCTAGAGGTTAGGAAGTGCTCTTCTAGGGGAGAGATTGAGGAAATGAAGGCCATCACCCTCCCCTAGCCTTTCCCATCTCTGTATATAGCACCACCCACACAACTGCTCAAGTCCCAAAGGCAGAAAATCATCGTCAATATTTCCCCACCCTACCCCTCCATATCCAGTCCCCAGCTGCTCCTGCCCACTGACCCTCCTAATCAGACCCAGAATCCCAGCCATCTTTCCACCTCCAAAACTCCACCCTCCCCCAGGCACTATCATCTCCTGTCTGGACCCTATAGTAGTCTCATGTCTCAAAAAAAACACCCTCTATGGGACAGCCAGTGTGATCTTTAAAGCTTAATAGAGATTAGGTGACTGCCCTTCAAACTCTCCAATGGGCTGATATTTCATATAAAATCTACCCTCCTTATCCAAGCTCACAAGGCATTATAAGAACTCAGTGAATATCTCTTGAATATTGTTAAAAGTATGCATGGTAAAAGAAAAAAAAACGGTTGAAGTGTTTTTGGCAAACAAAAGGTACTCATCTTCACTCTTCATTTACTCAATGGCATCTTTCCTAATTGAAAACAAACTTCTTCACATTTTGTAAAGAAGAAAGAGGAAAATGAGAGGAGGACGATAAGGAAAAGAAATTAAGGGTATCTGTTTCCAGGTAAATTCCACCCCAGGGACCAATAATTCTTTGAATTACTGTTTTCCTCTTCTAATTCAAGCTGATCCTCACTTACTTGCCTTGCAAGAGATTAGTAGCAAGAAAAAAACAGAAAAGATGGTTTATTTTCCAGCTTTCCTTTTTTTCCTCCCAAAGAGCAAAACCCATTGAGGAGAACAGAATTTAATGAAACAAAAAGCCTCAGAGGGAAACTCGGGAGGGGATTTCCCTCCAAGAAAAAGGAAAAGCTCTGGGTTGAGGGAAGACAGATCGAAGACCTTGGAGAAAAATGCCACTTGTGGCCGGAAGAAGCTGGGAGGCTGTGTTCTTACTCGAAGTTCCAGATTCCTCATGAGTGTCAGGGCCCCAAGAGCCAAAGGGATCCTGTAAGCTCAAGACAGCAGTAGTCTCAGTGGAACCAGCATAAAGACTGGTCTAATGCAATATGTTGGCACTGCATAAGACCTGAGAATCTTGGCAGAGCTCCTGGGAAGTGAGAGAGGTTAGACCAGAATAACAAAGGTTAAATTTCCTGTTAATCCAAGAAGCTAGGTGTCCAGAGTCAAAATTAGGTCGATTTATAGAAACAAAAGAAATGTCATTCTCTTGAATAGCTTTATTTGTGTCCTGAGATTTATACACACTATATCCTTGTACAAAAATGTGCAAGGATTTATCACCTTCATAATGAATTCTGATTCAATGTCATAATTGTAATAATGTCACTCTTACTCATATGCATTCTAATATGCTTCCCTGGAGCAAACGTGTGGAGTAAAAGAGTCTCGATGCGGGGTGGGGGGAATTATGAAGAATGCTGATGCTGCCCCAGAGGATGCATCTCATGCGTGGATCTTAGGTGGTATGCATTTCAGTGGGCAAAAGGCTGAGAACCGGTGCTTGGCCCCTGCCTCATTCTGACTTGATCACAGTTTCTTGTTTGCGTCCTTAACCAGGCTTATTACATAACTTGGGACAGGAGGAGGTGACATGGCTTGGAAGGATGTGGACCAAGACTCTCTGGGATGGAAATCAAGGTCTGCCAGCTCAGGAAACTATGTATGTGGAGCAAGTTACCTAATCCCTCTGTTTTATCTTCTGGATGAGAACATTCTTACTTTATTGGGTTACTATGGGTTAAATGTGATAGTTTTAAGGTGCTTAGCACAGTGCTTGTCACATGGTAAGCTCTATTACACATGCATGTAAACTGAAGGGCACACAGATCACTTTACCGTCCACCTGAAACTAATACAACATTGCTCATCAGCTACGTTTATTGTTACTGTTGGATCGCTAAGTCGTGTCTGATTCTTTGCAACCCTATGGACTATAGCCCATCAGGATCCTCTGTTCATGGGATTTCCCAGGCGAGAATACTGGAGTGGGCTGCCATTTTCTTTTTCAGAGGATCTTCCCAGCCCAGGGATTGAACCCATGTCTCCTGCATTGGCAGGCGGATTCTTAACCATTGAGCCACCAACTGTAAAGTAAAAGGTTATTAAAAATGATAATCATTATTACTCAAGTCAGTTCAGTTCAGTCGCTCAGTCATTATTACTAGCTTTTACTATACTGGCACATGGAAAAGGCTGAGTGAATGAATGAATGAATGAATGATCTACCTTCAGTGTATTAAGAATAGAAGATTACCAAGAAATACAGAATAGTGCTGTCCCAGGCCAAATACCGTGACATTTAGTGCTGCTGCTAAAGCACACACATTCGGTGCTTGTCACCTATCCTGAGGTGGCCTTGAGATAACGCCTGGTACACATGGTCTCACTGATGATCACCAGCCGACGCTGGCAAGAACTTCCGCCTTGATCAGGAATATACTTCGTGGTTATGCCCAATAATTTCCTCCTGGAAATGCTGTGTTCAGTGGAAATCAATCTTGCAATTTTAGCCCCAAGTAGCAGTAGAATAAATCAATTTCAAGAATAATGGGAAATCAAGAAATGTGTATCCTTCTACAGGAGATATATTTAAGACAACCTTCAGCCAACAACTCAGCAGGGTGAATAGTTGGACAGTAGCCATTTGAAAACATTCAGATTTTAAGAAATGGTGTTGACAAGTTCCTTTCCTGATATCCTCTGGAGGGGAAAAAAATAAAATAAAAACCTCTGCATTGAAAGAAAAATGATGCATGTATGATCAATGGTCCTGTGTTGCTTTCCCATAGAAACACAAAGCAAAAGCACAAACATGCCATGTTCTTGCATCTCTCTGGGCCTTTGCCTATGCTGTTCCCTGAGCCCAGAGTGTCCTCCACACACCTCCTGTCCTCACTCGGTCCAATAATCCCAGCAAATCAGAGTTAACAGCATGGGTTCAAATCCCAGCTCCACGTTTCCCTGGATGGGTGACGCTGAACAGGTTACTTCTCTATTACTCAGATTCCTATGGGGATAGAACTGTACCAACCTTGTAGGGCTTTTGGAAAATTAAATAGGTTAATGTAGGTAAAATACTTTGCGGTTGTTTTTCACATCCTAGCTTCAGCTCTGACCTCTTATGAAGGTTCCTCCATTCCCCTGGGCAGAATGACACACCTCCTCCTCCAGGCTCACACACATCTCTGCTGTAGAATGTATCACCTTCCATCACAACCGCCAGTGTGTATGTCTGCCTTGCCACTCTGAAAAATATGAGGAATAGGAACACCATCATTTGACCCTGGGAGTCTTCAGGCCTTTTACCAGAGCCATGAGCGTGATAGATGCACAGTAACACTTGGTTACCATAGGAGGGCTTTAGTTAAAGCTCCTTAAGCTTTTCAAGCTTCCTATGCAACCTTTTTCCTTCCTTTCATGAAACTGTTGAAGAATTGTTGTTGTTCGGTCTGCTTAGAAAGTCAAATAATGTAAGGTTCTGAGCTTGTACGACTATCACTGATTTCTTAAGAATTCTTTCTCGGTACCACTAATAATGGTGGATTAATGTTATTACCGAGAAGGCAGAATGACTTCACCTAGAACATGCTGTCTCTAGAGATGACCTTTAACATGTTCTCGGGAAGCCTTAACTTCTCTGCGTTGCTGGGACATGAGACCAATCACAGTCCTGTGCAGAGATGTGGGCGTGGCTACTCACAGCCAATCAGCATGCGAGATAGGATCTTGGCTGGAATGTGATGCAAGGAGGCACTGAAAGTAGCAAGTCCATGGAAAGTCAGGGGAATTTCACCCTGTCAAAGTGAGAAGGGGATGATGAAGTAAGAAGCTTCCCGGCAGTTGAGTAGAAAATATCCTGACTGAGTTGGAAGGCAATGAGGAACCCGGGAAGGTTCTGCCCACCTTGGGAAGGCAGTGGAGCAGTCAGGGGAGCACCACATACGGGATCCCAAGAATCGAATCTCTCCTACTGCACAGCACAGGGAACCTGCTCAGTGTTACGTGGCAGCCTGGATGGGAGAGGAGAGGAGTTGGGGGTAGAATGGATACATGTATATGTATGGCTGAGTCACTTTGCTGTCCGCCTGAAACTATCACAACATTGTTAATTGGCTATACTCTGATATAAAATTTAAAGTTTTTTTTTTAAAGAATCAAATCTCAGTTCTTCCATTGGATGAGTTAACTTTCTCCTCTTCAAAATGGAGAATTAAGTGAAGAAAACTGCAAAGTGCTAGATAAATGTAAAAGAAATGGGGACTTCCCTGGTGTCCAGCTGCTAAGACTCCATGCTCTCAATGCTGGGGGTCCTGGGTTCGGTCCCCAGCCAGGAAACTAGATCCCGCATACCACAAGTAAGATCCAGTGCAGCCAAACAAATAAAAGTAAACTTTTTTTTTAATATAAGAAATAATTCAATATGCTTGAAAAAGGCCCCTTCACTCAAGAAATCATGGAAAGAGCTCCCACCCTGAACAGAAAGCTCTCCATCTTCTTCACTCTACGGGTTGGAAGAGAGGCCTCTGCCTTCATTTAACTTAAATTAGCAACTTTTTAAGAAGTGTAGAGGGACAAGAGGTTTAAAGGTTTTATCTTGGGATAAAACATTAATAGGAATCTCCTCTTTTGGCTACTATACCTCTGAAACATATTCAACTATACAGTATGATTTATGGCCTATATAATCTTTTACCTTAAGAGCAAGCATTTAAGATGCAGGCTTGCAGTGGGGTGTATTGGGAGCTGCTGCCCTGAAGTAGCAAGAACTTATTTTGCATATCTCTTCCCAGCTTTGTGTTTTGTGATATCATGTTGGTAACTTTAAGTTAGCCATAGTGCATGTATTTAACCTTGGCAGTTGGCAAATGCTATAAGTCAGTTGTTGGGCTTTTTTTCTCTCTCTCTAAAATTTGGCTGACCAGCACACCACTGACTGAGCCCCAAAGGACTCAAGATTCCCCCAGCCATCACTCTCCATCCTAACACTACAAAAAGGAAACTGCAACCACATACACAAATACTAGACAGGGATACAACACTCTGTGGCTAGAACAGCAAAAACAAAATGAAAACTCCTGGTATATTAACTGTACATTCTTATCACGTGAGATTCTGACAGATGTCTTGAGTTTTCTGCTTTTTTAACTGAGAATAACTGTAATATGCCAGAGAATTTTGAATCAGCCTTATCTGGAGTTTTGACTGAATCTACTCGAAAGACCTATAACAGCTGGAATTCAAACATCTCCATTGCACGTTGCAGGTACTATAATGATAGGATAACTGGCTTGTAAAATAGGTGACCTCTTATTTTCCCCAGTGAGCTAATGTAGTGTTGCATTTATAACCTTTCAATCCATGATGGTCAACTGAACACATAGCCTTTGTTTTCTCTTACTTCTAATATCTATTCTCCTAAAGTTTAAATGGATTGTTCCTTTTCTTCTGCGACTCCAAACATTATGCTATGTTGCCAAGACTGACAGGGGAAAAGGAAAATGCCTGCATGTATAGACCTGCGTGCTTCTCGGGGGTCCTTTTCACATACAGTTCTCACTTAATTCTTACGCACACCCTCTAAAGTAAGGTGCATCCATTTTCAGATAAGAAAAAGATGTTCCTCATGATAAGAGCTGTGGACTCCGCACCCTATTGTCATTATTGCTCCTAGCCATTGGACACTGACTATCATAGCCATCAACACTCTGCCACAAGAATGACTGTAGAAGGGGAGCAAAAATTGCCACCCCAAATTGTGCCTCTTTGGCATGAAAATTAATCAGGCTGGTTATTTTTCAGGCCTAAAAGACTTAGAAAGAACCACTGAATTTTCCCTAACAGCCTAAAAGATTGTAAATAGAAGACCAATTCCAGGAAGGCATTATGATCATAATTCATACCTGTAGTATGAACTAGGGAGGAACCTGGGAAATTTCTGCTCATAAAAATTCCTCTCTGTATCCCACTGTCTCCGTATGCCCTGCAAATATTTATCAAATATTTGCTTTTCCACCTCCATATATATAGCCTTCCTCCCTTTTGTAGGTCCAAGCCATTACCCCCAACATCCTCTTTTATCTTTAGCTAAAAATGGAATTTATGATGAGGGCTTTGGCCATTTTGGTGAGTTATTGAGTTTTCCTGGGTTTCTCCCCTGTATACATGTTACAAAACTTTTGTTTGACTTTCCCCTGTTAATCTGTCTCCTGTCTACATAGTTTTTTCGATCAGCCAAAAGAACTTAGAAGGGTAAAGGAAAATTTCTTCCTTCCTGACACTACCAAACTGCCCCTACTTCTTAGGGTCATAAAGCAAGGACAAGAACTTAAGTCTCATGTTCAAATACTGTCTCATGTCAACATTTCAAGCAAACCAGTATCTGGTCTTTTTTTTTTCTTTTCTTTTCTTTTTTGGCTTTTGCCATAGGAAGATTCTCCACCTAGAAAAGCTTAGAAAAAGATAAATTCCCCAAACATAGGAGGGTGTTCAAATTCCATACAGTAAATATTCATGGCAATCTATTAGCTTTTGAGTCTCCTTCTTTATTTGGGGAAATAACTGAATTCTGATCATTACCATTCCAACATAAGAAAGAATGCAAATTCCCAGCCTTGCTGGCAGCTAGGATTCAGGCACGTGCTTTAGTTAATCAAGGGTGCCATAAGACTTTGACTCAGAAGGAAGAGAGCAGGAAAGATGCCCTGGCTTTCTGTGGTGGCAGCAGCAGGTGTGGCTGTTTCCCAGGGACTGCAAAGGTATATTTCTGATGTCAAAGCAGCAGCAGCAATTTTCTATCAGATCTATGTCCTGGTTTGTGGTCTTGTTCCTCCAGGCTTATCCTCAAGTCCAGTTTTCCAGTTCACTCAACAGTCCTGCGAACCACCTAGTGTTTTTTTAAATAAAATGCTTTTCCACTTATTCAGCAGGAGTCAGCTTCTACTGCTCAGAGAACTCTACATAAGAACAACTATTTTTCTGTTTCTCAGATGTGGAAACGGAAGCTTTAAGAGATTAAATTCCTCAAGATCACCAAGTTAAACGATGACAGAACAAAGATTTGAAACAGGACTGTTATAATCCAAAACTCACATGATAAACCAGGAAAGTTACACCACCAGGATGTAAAACTGATGAATCAGAGTTGAGTGGCTGTTGTTTTTTGAAGTTAGAATAAATTATAGAAATATCTAGTTCTAACCTGAAGTTCTGAGATATAAAGGGAAAAAGCAAAGGCCACAACCCAGATCTTCTGATCTGCTTTCTATGGTACCTCTCATTCTCATGATCCTATCACATTGTTTCTTTATACATTTTGAGCTTTTTAAAAATCATTTGTTTGTTGGTTGCACTGGGTCTTTGCTGCTGTGTTTGGGCTGTCTCCAGTTGCAGCGAGCTGGGGTTGCTCGCCATTGCAGTGCACAGCCTTCTCACTGCGGCGGCTTCTCTTGTTGCGGAGCACAGGCTCTACGGACACGGGCTTCAGTAGCTGCAGCTCACGTGGGTCCAGTAATTGCGGCTCTCAGGCTCTAGCTGCCCGTGGCATGTGGAATCTTCCTGGACCACAGACTGAACCCATGTCCCCTGCACTGGAGGGTGGATTCGTATTCACTGTACCACCAGGAAAGTCTCTTGAGATGCAGTTTTAAGTGCAGTTGAATTCAAGACTTATACACGGAGGCTTTCCATCGTTTCTGGCATCTCACATTTCCCTTCTCTATCCAATGTTTATCTTACCAAAGAATATGCTTTGGTAGTTTCGTCCACAAAAATCTATCTTTTAAATTATTTATCATTAAATACTTTTATCTCCCTTTCATTCTTTGTGATAATTCTGTTGAATCTAGATTTCTGGGCTTCCACTGTGGATCAGATGGTAAAGAATCTGACCTGGATTTGGTCCCTGGGTTGGGAAGATCTCCTGTAGAAGGGAATGGCTACCCAGTGCAGTATTCTTGCCTGGAGAATTCCATGAACAGGGGAGCCTAGTGGGCTTCAGTCCATGGGGTCGCAAAGAGCCAGACACGACTGAGGGACTAAGCACACATAGATTTCTAGGTTGAACATTATTTTTCATCAAAAAAAGGATGAAGAACCTCTCCCTGCCTCCCTAATGGCTTTCTGATATGAGAAGTGATGGTTGTATCTTCTGCCTAGTGCTTTTAGGGAAATGGCCGTCCATGCCCCTTTTCTCTTCCCTGCAATCTCCCCACCACCACCCCTGCCCAGGATGCAGACCAGAAGGCCAGAGCTAAAGAAGCCAGAGGGGATCTTGAAATAGAAGGCTCAGATTGAAAAGAACGAGCCACTCTAGCAGCCTTTGACATCCTACAGGGGAGAGAAGGAGCTTTCTATCCGTGTTTAGGGTATCTTTTTTAAAGCCTTTTTGTGTCATATTGGAATACAGTTGAGTAACAACGATGTGTTAGTTTCAGGTGTGCTGCTGCTGCTGCTAAGTCACTTCAGTCGTGTCCAACTCTGTGCAGCCCCACAGACAGCAGCCCACTAGGCTCCCCCGTCCCTGGGATTCTCCAGGCAAGAACACTGGAGTGAGTTGCCATTCCCTTCTCCAATGCATGAAAGTAAAAAGTGAAAGTGAAGTCGCTCAGTCGTGCCCGACTCTTAGCGACCCCATGGACTGCAGCTTACCAGGCTCCTCAGTCCACAGGATTTTTCAGTTTCAGGTGTACAACAAAGTAAAAAGTGATTATTATATATATATATATATGTATGTGTGTGTATGCGTGTGTATATACACATATACATGGATCAGTTCTTTTTAAAGTTATTTTTCCATCTAGTTTGTTATATAACGTTGAGCAGAGTTCCCGGTGCTATACAGTAGTAGGTCCTTGCTGGTTATCCATTTTAAATATAGCAATGTGTACGTCAATTTCAAACTCCCTCACTGTCCCTAGCTGCCAACCCCTCCCCTCTGATAACCAAAAGTTCATTCTCTGTGAGTCTGTTTCTGTTTTGAAAATAAGTTTATTTGTATCATTCTTTTTAGATTCTGCATATAAGTGATATCATATGATATTTGACGTTCTTTGTTGGACTTACTTCACTCAAGTGGTATGACAATCTCTTGGCAGGACATTCTGTTAAATCTGAATTTCAGATAAACATTTTTTACTTTAAGTATGTACCATTCAACTCTTGCTAAGTCGCTTCAGTCATGTCCGACTCTATGTGACCCCAGAGACGGCAGCCCACCAGGCTCTGCCATCCCTGGGATTCTCCAGGCAAGAAAACTGGAGAAAATTGGATTCTCCAATGCATGAAGTGAAAAGTGAAAGTGAAGTTGCTCAGTCGTGTCCAACTCTTAGCGACCCCATGGACTGCAGCCTACCAGGCTCCTCTGTCCATGGGATCTTCCAGGCAAGAGTACTGGAGTGGGGTGCCATTGCCTTCTTTGAGGATATACTTATATATTAATTGTTTATGCGGAATCAGCTGTAACTTAGTATTCCGTATTTTAGTTTGCTAAACCTGACAAGCTTTGTCACCCTGCCTAAAACTGGCCTGAGGCCACATATCCAGTCCCTACATGAGCCTCAGCACCTCAGCCCCAGATTCTAGGACACACTGTAGGTCCAGGAATATTAGCTACAGTTAACACATTGACTCTGAGTTCCTTTTTCATAATGAGGACTAAACTGTTTCACTTACCGTTTCAATACTGGTTATACATATTTTTAATTGCTGACATGTTTTATCCAGACCTCTACATACAGGTAGGTGGAGAGGAGACTCATCCATGTCAGCTGTTGGCCATTGTCAGAAATGCTTTAATTACTCGTTATATGCCTCTTATCCTCCAGCAGAGCAATGTGCAATGCCATCCAATTGAAAACCTGGAGCACAGAGGGTTAATTCACCCGAATTAACGGAAAGACAAGGGAATGTGCAGGAACAAGCCCTCACTTGTACTCCAGGGATGCTGCCCATCTCAGCAAAATGAATTATTCCTACAGGATGCACTCTTCAAAAGGGGGGCAAACATGCCCCCGTTTTAGCTAAGGTTTGACTTTGCCCAAACCTGGGTATCCAAAGATTTCTTCTATATTTGGGAAACACAGAAAAGGAAGCAAAATTTTGACTTTGCTGGGTTTTATTTTCACTGGGCCAACTGAAGATGAGACACTAGATGGTGAAGTAAAAATAGAAAATTATTAACTAAACGGGGTTCAAACAAGTATATTTTAAGACCTTAAATTAGTCAAAACCTAAAAAATGTAAGACACCGAGTCATAGGATGAGAAAATAAAGTACTTTTGTATTGAAATGTTTCAGAGAAAGGCCCCTTTCAAAACAGTTCTAAATCAAGTTCTCGGAACTGAAAAAGAGTATTTTGTTTTGACTTTAGACGTGGAAAATCCCGTGGACCAAAAATTCCAAAATCCTTTCCAGAATACTTCAGTATTCTGGCCTGTTTTCCAGCTATTCCACATCCTCCATGTGGTTTCAAGGCAGGGCCTAATTTGCCTTCGACCTCATATTCACCAAAATTCTCAAATTCAGGCCTTTGATCTATCTCCAGGTGAAATTTCACTTTCTGTTCTTGTACTCTGTGTTCAGGGTATTCATTTGTTCAAGATAAACATTTCAAATACAACACCACCTCTCAATTCTGTTTTGTTGTGTTTTGTTTTGTTTTGTTTTTTTCTCAGTATTTCAGACAAATTAAAAACTGATTCATATCCTAGGCTTTCTGCCCCCTTTAAGGTTTTGCTGTTAAAAATTCATGTTGTATGGGGCTTAAAAAATGTGCATACCTCCAAAACATCTCCTACTTGATATGAGTTCAAGAAATAAGGTACATATTCCGCTAACTAGAAATTATTTATAATTCAAAGGGAAATGGAATAGTGCTTTTGATGAGTGTCGCTAAGCCCAGATCTCCTCTGTTGTATGAGTTCTTCAGTTCCAACAACCTCCACCTCCAGCCCCTAGGTCTGTAGAATTCCTGTAGGACTGGTCTACCCCATGCTAAAAAACTCACAGGATAACAGTCCAAAGTATGACCACTCAAACTCCCAAACTAAATCAAATCAGAAAACCATAGGTTTTTAATACATATTTTACTTCAGAGCAAACCATGTAGCTTGGGCAACATTTGGAAATTACACAAAAGCATAAAGAAGTGGAAAATCCATATATCTCCACCACTCTGATAAGTTTTTCTACACAAAACATTTTAAACAAAAATGAAATCCTACTGTAGAAGATGTAGAATTTGCTTATTTCCACTTAGCTACATATTGTGAATATTTCCCACCATATTAAGTATTTTTCTACAGCATTTTAGTAATTAGCATGCCATTTTCTAAATGTGTGTTATTTCATTAGTCCTTTATTTGAAGACATTTAGGTTGTCCCCAATTTCTCTCAACTCTGTAATACTTATTCTTGTAGAAAAGTTATCCTTGCAGTCAGTCATGATTATTTCCTTAGAATAAATTCCCAGAAGTGAAATTGATAAGCTGACGCATTTTCAAGATTTGAGGGACATGTTGCCAAATTACCTTACAATGTGTTTGTCAGTCCCATCAGCATTCAAGAGCATCTATTTGCTTACTTTAAGGAATCTTGTATAAACTAAGAAGATTATCTATTATGTGAAAGTACTCTTTATTAATGAGAAGGACTTACAACATAGTTCTATAAACAGCGAATCTCTTAGTACATGTAAGACATTATTCAATTTAAAATAAGACTTTAAGAACCCCCTTGGTGGTCTGGGGCTTCCCTGGTGGCTCAGACAGTAAAGAGCTACCTGCGATGCAGGAGACCTGGGTTCGAGCCCTGGGTCGGGAAGATCCCCTGGAGAAGGGAACAGCTACCCACTGCAGTATTCTGGCCTGGAGAATCCCATGGACAGAGAAACCTGGCAGGCTACAGTCCACGGGGTTGCAAAGAGTAGGGCACGACTGAGGGAGTTTCACTTGATGATCCAGTTATTAAGAATCTCTGCTTCCAATGCAGGGGGCAAAGTTTTGCTCTCTGGTCAGAGAACTGATTTCTCACATGTTATGCAGTAGGGCTAAAAATATATATAAAAGTAGTTTAAAAACAAACAAACCTATCACAGGAGCAAAGACCATTAAAAAATAAAATACGGGGCTCCCTTGGTGCTGCAGTGCTGAAGACTCTGTGCTTCCAATGCAAGGGGGCATAGGTTCGATCCCTGGTCAGGGAACTTAGATCCCATACGCCTCGGGGTGCAGCCAAAAAACATAGAACAAAAATATGATTTTCTGTTTCTGAGGAAATTTTCTGTAGCACAATTAATAAAAGAAGGCAATTCTCTATTTGAATATTTTTAAATGGAGGATGCACCTGTCAAAGAACCCCTTTTCTTTCTGTCCTCACCCAGCCCGAGGGGAGGTGCCAGGGTACAGCAGCTATTCGGCTCTATTCCATCTCCTATTTCACATTCAGTTTCCCATCATGCACCGGGTGAAACGGCAGCCTGACAGGATGAGAAGCCTCCCTGAAGACTACAGCCCACACTCATCCATCCCTTCACTGAACTCTATTATACTTATTGTCTGTACCACACAATTAGCACTTTATTATATACTGTCTTGTTCCCTAATTGCCTCCACCACACAAGTTAGCACTCTATTACATTCTGTCAGATTCTGTAATTCTGTCACAGATTTTTGCCTTGTCTTTCCACACAGATTACGAGTACCAGGGTGGCAGGGACCCTGTCTGGTCTTGCTCTGGAGTTTCCCACAGCCCCAAACACTGTTCAGGAGCAACAACGTGGGCCTTTGAGAGACTGGGGGTTTGGGAGACTGGTTGATTTTCTGATGCACTTATTTAAGCCAGCATCTGAGCCATCTAGAACCTGGAGGAGAAAATAGAGAAGGCGCTGGGTTACAGAACACAGCACCATAGTCATTCCAGCCACCATCCTTCAGTTCAAACTGCCGCGTCGCCGACCAAGTCATTTCGTTTCTCTCTACCTAGGTCTTCCACATGTGCAGAATAGGGAAACCAAAACATGCTCCCAGATATCACCATTTTTTAGATCACATGATGTTTCTCATCCAAAGATTTTTACATGATAACATCCTCCCATGGGACAGGCATCACTTCGAAGAGGAGAGACTTCTTCCTAGCTGTGGGATCTTTAACAAACAGCTAAATAAACCTCTCTCCCTGAAACTAAACTCTCATCTCTGAAGTTACTTCAGTGACTGTAATTATTTGTAGTATTACTACTGTCTATAAGCTTGTTGGTGGTGAAGGTGAAGTAGCTCAGTCATGTCTGACTCTTTGCAACCCTGCGGATTGTAACCTACTAGGCTTCTCCGTCCATGGGATTCTCCAGGCAAGAATACTGGAGTGGATTGTCATAAATATTTTTATATTTTCCAATTTCTGCAAGTGCCATGCCTCACAGGGAGTGTTAAGAATTATTATCATAATAAGTATAACAAACACTTCTGCTGGTCTCATGCACTAGTTAAAGAGTGTTTGCTTCAGAGGTTATTCATGGGTTTTCTTCTTAGAGAACAAAGTCAAGGAGTTACACAATTTATCTTTCTTGGTTGAGGACTTGTTTATGTTTAATGGTCTATCACATGACTTCAGACTTATTCAACTAAATAATAAGTGAAGAAACACCCGATACGTGGCGCTAACAAATCCATTCCTCAGTCTGTCTCTTTCACTTCCGCTATAAACATGTAGATGAATGGGGCACAGAGTTAACCTTATTTCTCTGAACTAGGGATGACACAAATAAAATATTCTGTCCCTGTGTGTCATTTGCTTTTCCCCCTTTTGATCAATATGTTTTGCTATACTGTATCCATTTCTGTTTTTGTCTTTGTTTTCTGGATCAGCAGGAACACAATGCAACTAGTCACATAGCTATTACATGTTATTTTCTTAAAACAAGATCAGTTTAAGCCTCCCCCAAATGCTGTCTAAGCCTGGATGGATCTTTTCCACCTGAGGACCCCAGGAGCCTAAAGAGCTTTGAACGGCTACTTTGTAGGATAGATGACCCCCCCCCTTTTTTTAATTATTTTTAATTGGAGGATGATTAGTTTACAAAGTTGCATTGGTCTCTGCTATACAACTGTGTGAATCAGCCAAAAGTATACATATGTCCCCTTCCTCTTGACCCTCCCTTCCATCGCTCTTCCCATGCCACCCTCTAGGTTGTCACAGAGCACTGGCTGAGCTCCTGTGCTATACAGCAGCTTCCCAGCAGCTATCTGTTTCACCCTAGGTAATGTATGTGTTTCAACGCTACTCTCAGTTCGGCCCCGCTGGGTCCACAAGCCTGTTATCCATGTCTGTGCAGAGGACACCCTTTACGAAGAGTTTTCCTCCGTCTTCGTGGGCTGCCTGAGTATCCCTTTGGGAAAGATGAACTGTTTCCTTTTGCGTACCTGTGCTAAACAACTATTCAATTATTTTCTCAAAAGTATGCATCAGGGTCTGCCGTCTTACGGGCAGGGCCTGGGTGCTGGAGAGACAAAGGTGACTACCACTCTACCACCCAGAGCTGGGCACTCCCACTGTAGGAACCCACAGTTTGATGGGGGAAGCAGAAAGCCTGAAAGATAACTACCCCACAGGGAGGTAAGTGTGAATCGAGTCAGCCTGAGGCCAGTGTCGCCCACCACTAGGAGTCAACTTTGTCTGATAAACCTAAGGGAGCAGTTGGTCTGGTTAGGAGCTGATTAGCCTGAAGGGAAGGGACGGCTTGAAGGTGCTTGCGACAAAGGAACGATAGGAAGGAACAGTCCTGGGGTGCAGAATGGGGCATGGGAAAGAAAAAAACGTCTTCTCTCTGACCTTGGCTCCCTGCCTAAGGGCTATAGACTCATTTCTGAGCCTGTGGACAGAGAGCCTGCAGGCAGAGAGGGTAGGGTCAGTGAGCCGCTGGATACAAGTCATGTCACTTTGAGACAAGGGTGAGAAACTGTGGCCAAGAAGTGGCTTTTCTCTTTGTCTTTAGGAGCCGAGAGAGCAACTCTAGCTGAGAGCGCTGTGGCAGCGGCTGAGAGGGGACACTGCCCCCTAGTGGCCTCATGGCGGGGGACACCAACAAGGAGCTGGAGGACTAACAGGAAAAGACGAGAGGGAACACCAGCGGCACCACATGCCTCCCAGCAACACTGGGGGAGACGTGGAGGGAGGGC
>SJYC01097193.1:0-32981 GCA_006408675.1 Madoqua kirkii
TGCCAGGGAAGATACTTGTCCTAATTATCAATAGCAACAATAGTGCCTTACATGTGTGTGAATATGTCCTCCATACTTTCAAAGTATACTTGACATCACTAAGCACCTAATATTCTTTTAAGTCAGGAAGGGAAAACATTATCATGCCCATGTTGCTGATAAAACAACCAGTGCCCCAGGCACACAATGAACTCAACAGACAGAATTTAAAACAGCTTTTCCATCTAGCAGTGTAGTACTTTCAAAGCCAAACCACGTGCTCCTTGAGGAAAGGAAATGTTTAACGAAAGCATAATATTAAATAGAATAGTAGATTGACTCTTTTAGAACTGAAATAGGACACTGAAGTGGCATCATTTATTCCAGCTCAGCTTTCACATAATTCCCCTGCATCTTCAAAATAATAGCTCACTCACATATTAAACAAGCAAAAAGATTATCAAAGTTGAGTAAAACTAATATATGTGTAATCTAAAAGAGGAGGGTTTTTTTTTCCTAAAAATGAGTAAGATAAGAAACTTGATTTTATTTATTCACTTATTTTTAAAATGTCAGTGAATGAGATCAGATCAGAGATCATACACTGTGCAGGGAATAGATTTCATATTCCTTTGCTGAAGTAGTCCAGCAAAGATCACAAACATAACAACAAAAACCCACAAATAAACATACAAAGAATAAAACTAACAAGCCCTGGAGAGAGGAAGAGGCTATCAATATCTAAAGTTGCTACAGTGTATCATCTAAAATGTCCAGCTTTCCACACCACCAACAACAAAAATATGAGACCCCCAAGGTTAGGGCTGCTCTGGCGCACGCCTGGGGCCATCGACCAGGTGGGAGCAGGCAGCCCAACCCACGCCCTGCTGGGTCTGAGCTCTGGCCAGCGCTCCTCCTCTCTGCTTTCCCGGCCCAGGACCTCCTCCCCTCTGGCTGGGTGTCTTGTGCCTTGGTTGAGGATCCCCCCATCCCCACCCCTAGTACCTTTTCACTGCTGCTTACCCCAACCCCTGCGGCAGGGCGGGCAGCGCCGTGTACCGAGGTCCGACCCAGTAGGGGCAAGGGCCCCACGCAGGTCCCCGGCGGCCCTGCCTGCCCACCAGGCCAGGAAGTGCTCGGGATGCGGACACACCGAGACAATCAGCTTGTCTGTCCTCCAGAGAGGAAAAGCCTCTGAGCAGGGTGCATCCCGGACCACTGGAAGCGGGTGTGTGTGTGGGGGGAGGGAGTGTTTAAAGGGACAGGACTAGGCTTTGGTCAACTCGAGCTCCTGGACCACGGCGAGCCGCGGTTGGAGAGGCTCCGGGAAGGCCCTGCAGATGGACAGCAGACGCATGAGTCGCCTACGCGCGGTCGGGTCTGCAGTAGTGACCCCTCCGCGCAAAGGCAGGGCGGGCTGGTCCTCAGACCCACCCCGCCTCCCAGCGGGGAGCACCAAGCGGCCGAGGACCTGCCTCTAGGGCGAACTGGGGGAGAGGGAGCCTGCAGGACTGGAAGGGTTGTGCCGGAAAGGGGGGAAAGGCGGCGCGGGGATGGCGACGGGGCGGAGCTTGCGGACATGTGGGCGGGGCCTGGTGGACCGGGTGGGGCTTGGGTGGACTGGGCGGGGCCGGGCGCTCCCCCGCGGCTCACATGATGTCATCCAAGAGGTTCGCGCTGGCCACCCAGTCGAGCGCGCGCGGCTCGGACGCAGCCATGATCATGCACATGAAGGGGCGGCCGGTGCGCCGGTCCGTGGGGTAGATGGTGGTGGGCGTGAAGCGCCGGTTGGCTTCGACAAACTCGCAGAGTTGCTCGTAGACGCGCGGGAACTCGTGGCGCAGGAAGACGCCGCGCAGCCGCAGCTCTCGCTGGATGTGAATGAAGGCCACCTCGCGTGCTCGCCGGCCCGCCTCGCCGTCCTGGTCTAGGCCCGCAGTACCAGGCGGCGGCGTCAGGATCAGCGTCTCCATGTCGGGTTCGCGGCCCCGCGCGGGGGGTGGCCGTGCTGGGCTGCCGGCTGCCAGCGCCACTTTGGCGAACTTGCGCACCGTGGGTCCCGGGCTGCGAGGCGCGGGCGCTGGCCTGGCAGGGGCGCCGGGCGGGGTGGCCCCGGGGCCCACAGCCACCGACACACTGAGCAGGAAGCACTCGGCTGGTTCGTAGAGGCGCCCAGCGGCCGCCAGCTCCCTAGCATAGCTGCCCAGTGGGGCCGCGTGCGTGGCCAGCTCGCGCAGGGACAGGTAGGTGGGCGACAGCAGCAGCCCCTCGAGGCCGAAGCGCAGGAAGTTGTCCGCGGAGCCGGGGCTCGGGAAGCCCAGGAAGAGCACGCCGCGGCCGCGGGACAAGAAGCCGACGCGCGCGATGCGCGAGAAGGCGCGGTGCACCGGGCCGCTATCGCGGCAGAACTGCAGCACGTGGCGGCACACGCTGCCCACGCGGCCGTACACGCAGCGCGCCTTGTGCGCGTCCCAGTCCTCGCGGCGGCACAGGCGTGAGCAGTAGTAGGTGTAGCAGCTGTGGCAGGACTTGAAGTAGAGGCAGGCGTGAACATGGTCTCGGTGCGCCCGCAGCGCGCGTTGGAGCACGTCATCAGGTCGTCCTCGTCGGCGCTGGGCTCCGGGGAGGCGTCGGCCGCCTGCCCCTGGCCCGCGGGCTCTTCGGCGCTACCTGCGGACGCAGGTGGCGAGCGCGGCGCCAGCCCGGGCCCCGAGGGCCGCGAGTCGAGCAGGCGCCGGAGCTGGCGGCCCAGGCCGTCGGACGCGGGCTCGAGCGCCTGGCCGGCTGGGGACCGAGAATCGATGACCAGGTCAGTGATGAGCTCGTCCAGCTGTTCGAGGCTGCGCTGGCGGCCAGAGGCAGGGCCGTCGGGGGCTGCAGGCTGAGCCTGGCGGGGGCGGCTCCCCGGCATCTCCCAGCTCCTGGCGGCCGGATGCTCGGCGGCGCGCAGGTCGTTGTCGGTGATGGTGATCTCCGGTGTGACGTACCAGTTTCGGCCGGGGCCCTCCCCCACACGGCCCTTCTCGGACAAAGACGTCTCGGACAAGGACAAAGCCGCGTAGCGTCGGGGCGAGGTGGACAGGTTCACGACGACGGGCGGGCGCCGGCCTTCGGGGGACGTGCCCCGCGGCTCCCGCGCCTCGTGGCCCAGCAGGTTCTCGTAGCTACGGCCACGGCCCAAGGGGTCTTCGCGGCGCGGCCCTGGTGCCAGGATGTTGTCCCAGGAGCGCGAGTAGTGGCGGCTGTCGGTCGCTAGCCGGGGTGGACTGGTGCCCGTGCCGCCGTGCCAGGAAGCGGGCAGCAGGCCGGGGCCCGGCGGGGGCGCCACCTGCAGGGTGCGGTAAGGCCGCGGGCCCCAGTCGCCCCAGGCCGGGCTGCCTCGCGGGTGTGGGTAAGTCCGTGTCAGGGCTTCTCGATTGCGGTACCGCCCGAAGTCCTCAGTGTAAAACACGCGGGTGGCGGGACGGGCTCGAGGCTCCTCGGGGGCATACCGCGGGCCGCAGGGCGGGCCGTAGGCGCGGGGGGCCTCCCCGTAGTAGGAGCGGGAGGGTGGTTCCTGGACCGGGAAGTGTGAACTTCCCCCGCGTAGTAGCCGCTCCCGCTTCTTGGACTGGGCCCCGGGTGTTCTTCGGGCAGAAAGGGCCTGGGATAGTAGCCGTCGAAGGATGGGCCAGGGCTGGCCATGAAGCCCCCAGGGTGGCCCTCGGGTTCCTCCGTGTAGAAGAACTGGGTGGGCCCCGGCGGGGTGGTGAAGGGCACACTCCGGCGCTCCGCGTAGTCCCGGGGCCCAGGGAGCGGCCCGTCGCAGTACAGCGCCCGGGGGTCGGTGCAGTAGGAGTCACTGGGGGTGGGGGTGCGCGAGAGGGCCACGTGGCGAGGCCCGGGCACCGTGAGGCCGTGGAGCTGCGGGGTGGCACGGGGCCAGGGCGCGGTCTCGGGGGGCCCGCAGGGCCGCGAGCCCCGGGCGGCGTGCTGCAGCACCGCTTCGTCCGGCTTGATGTCCAGGCGGCAGCGGACGTGGGGGGCGGGCCCCGCGGGTGGCTCGGCTGGCGCGCAGCGGTTGGCTGCAGCACAGAGGGGCGCGATGCGGCCAGGGCCGCCCCGCTGCGGCTGTAGCTTGATGGGGTGCAGCTCGTTGGCGAGCGCGCGCAGCGCGGGGTACGCGGGCTCCCGGCGGGGCGACGCGTCGGCTCGCGCCGTTCGCTGCGCTTCTCGGCCTCGGCGCGGCAGCACGGGTGGTGAGGCAGGCGCGGGCGCCAGGCTCGGGGGCGCGCGGGGGGCGCTCTTGGAGCGAGCGCGTCGGCGGGTCTCGCCGTCGCGGGATCGGGCGCGCGGCACGGCGGGCTCCGGGGGGGCCGCCTCCGGGCGGGCCTCCATGGCCACCCCGTCCAGCGCCTCCAGGAAGTCGAAGCTTCGACAGTGGCGCTTATTGAAAGGCGCGGGCGCTGCAGGCCGGGCCATGGGGCGCTCACATGGCGGGGGCCTCGACACGGGCCCCGGGGCCGCCACCTTGATGTCCTGGTACACGGTCGACACCAGCAGATCCGGCGGGTCGGTGCGGGTCATCTTAAAAGAAGTCTCCAGGCGTCAGTCACTCGGCCTTTCGGGGCTTTCGCCCTGAGGGGAGACGGGGGTCAGGGCGGCCCCTCTGCAGCCCAGGCCCCGCTAACCCCCTGCGCTGGCCCGGCTTACCTGGGGCACAGCCCGGGAGGCAGCCAAGGCCTGCGGCCACAGGCCTGTGTTCCATGCCGGCGTCCCAGGCGCCTGCAGGGGGCGCCCAGCTGTCCAGCAACTCGGGTCCTGCCGCCTCCTCCACACCATCCTTTCCGGCCACTTTCTGCTGGGAGGAGGTGGGTGACCAGAAAGGGGCCACTGCAGCGGTCCCTGAGCTCCTGTGCTCACTAGTGACCACTGGCAGGTTGGGGTAGACCCCCTTTTCAGGGACAGGCCAGCAGTGGGGTCGGAAGAGAGTGCCCCCGGACCACCCTACTGGTGCCCACAGGTGGGGTAACTGTGTGCTCACTGGGGGCCTTCACAGACTGCTTTAAGGTGCTGGCTCCTATAAAGCAGGTGATGAAGCCCCCTCCTAATGCCTGGGGCAGAGCAATCCCCTCATGCTGCATTCTGAAGCCCCTGGCCTCAGCCTTAAGCAACCTTAACCAGCCTCCTGCACCCCCCGCCCGCCCCAACTGGCACGGCTGGACATGCAGCGGTCCTCCAGCGCTGTGTCAAGGCCCAGTGCAGAGGCCCCTGTGGGCCCTGAGGTGGCCCCGTCAGGCCCAGACGTGGCATGGAGGCTCACGGGCTTGCTGCCCTGCCCTCAGTCTCCATGTGGCCCTGGCCACAGCCGTGCTTCTGGGGCTCACACCTGGGCCCCAAAGCTCCCCTTGCTTTGCGGGAACCACCTCTGACTCTCCCCCTTTTTGGAGTGGCTGAAACCCACCAAGCTCTTTGGGGCTGTCATGACAGGTCGGGAGAGCAACCCCTCCATCTCTGCAGCGAGCGCACAGCAGCAGAAACCAGGCCCTGGCTGCCGGACCACGTGCGGGTGTATGAGCTCAAGGAGCTCAAGGCTGCCTCCAGGTCCCTGAGCGGCGCAGCAGGCCAGGAGGCACGGCCGCCAGCAGGGGAGGCAGGGCGGTGGGTGGATCGAGCCCCTGCCGCCCGCAGTTCTCAGGCAGGCCCTCCCCACAGCATCACGGGAGAGCTCCATGGAAACCTGAGGCTCCATGCCCCCGCAGGCAGGCTGAGCTGGGGTCCACCCCTCTGTACCAGGCCCACGTTCAGACTTGGGCCAGCAGCCTCTCTGGGTGCCCAGTCTGGAGAGGCTAGGGGTGGAGGGGAGGTGGCTCAGACAGTGGTACAGGGTCTCCACTTCCTCACGGGCTGGGGGAGCATGCTCCAAGGTGAGCTTGGAAAAGCAGGGAGCTGGGCGCCCGCCTGGCAGGACCTCTGGTCTGGCTGACCCTGTGTCCCCGGTGTGCCAGGGCTTTCCTGCCACCAGGGCTGCCTCCCTGGGGGTCAGGGCCACCAGGCCCAGTGCTTGTCCCCATCTCAGCCGCCCCCCCCACCAACCTGTCCCTGGTTTGCAGGCCCATCCCCCTTCCATCCTGAAGCCAGGCCAGGACTGGGGGCTGGATGACAGGGGATGAGGCTCCGCCCCAGGGAGGTGACAGCCCGGCCTTGGCGCTGCCGCGGCCCCGAGGAGCGAGACTGGGCGACACCCCTTCCCTTGGGGATGGGACGGTCCGCCCTCGCCGGGGTCCCAGGCCTAAGGAGCCTCGCGGGTGGCCCTCCCGGCTCGGCTCGCAGCCCGGCCCAGCCCCCGAGCCCCCGGGGGTGAGGACCGCCGTCCTCCAAGGCGCAGCGTCCTGGTCCTCGTGGGCGCCGCACTCACGGAAGATCCGCAGGGCAGCGGCCTGGACCCCTTACCTAGGCGGTGCTCCCGCACCGCGCCCGGCGATCTGCGCAGGCCCGCGCGCGCTCCGCCGTCCCCTGCGCCGCCGCGGCCCCGGCACCGGCAGAAGCTTCGAGGCAGCGGCGTGAGGCTGCCGGGCTGCTCAGTGCTGCCCCCGATGGCGGTCGGCGGGACTGCACTTAAAGGGACCGCGCGTTGGGCCGGGGACCTGCGTGGCGCGCTGGCTCCTGCTTGGGGCCGAGCTGGGTGCGCAGTGAGGGCTCTTTGCGCCCTCAAGGTACAGGCTTGGGGTCCAGCGAGAAGACCTCGGGCCGAGGAGCACCTGGCCCATTCTGCCCCCCCCACCTCCCGGACACCTGCTGGAGGGCAGCTGGCAGCCTGGCCGGCCTTGGAGGTGGCCCAAGTCCTGGACGCACTGTGGACAGCTCCCAGGATTCACGCCTGAGGCCGGCCTGGGCAGGAGCAGATGGGCAGCCCCACGCCCTGCTGGCCCGTGCTCCAGGCCTGTCTTCGCCAAGCCCTCCCCAGGCACGTGGGCACCCCCTGGGCCCTGCTGCTTCCTGTCCCCCCTGCTGTGTGGTTTCCCCGGGAAGACAGGCTTCTCTACCCCCCGTGTCCAGCGTCCAGGCAGGCAGAGGCCCCACTGCCCTGGTCAGGTGTTCGCACCCCGGAACTGCATGGTGACACCCCCCCGCCCAGCCCCTCACACGAAGCTGAACCAGGGAACAGCCCAGGCTGGCAGATGGGCAGGGCGCTGGTGCCTATGGCTCCCAAGGGCAGAGTCGGCCATGTCCCGGGCCTGTCAGCTGAGGGCCCTTGGCCATTTCCAGGTCAGTCTGGTCCTTATGCTAGTGGGCACTACAAGGACAGCCAGCCTCACAAACTGGGTTACAGGTAGCCCTTGTGGGTCAGGGTGGTGCCCAGCCCCTACCCAGTCACAGCTGGCTATCTGCACCCTGGGTGTGGGACTCTAGGCACCTGAATTGGGGAGAGGGCAGCCTGCCCCCCAGCCCCCCTTTGGCCTTGGACGGTGCTCTGTACACCTTTGGAAGGGGCAGGTCTCGGGCCACTGTGGGTGGCACAGGGCCCTGCTGAGTCAGCACCAGGTGGGAGCAGGGGTGCACGGCCACCCTCAGGGGTGGGACCAGGTCTGCAGAGGGCAGCCTGGATGGGGCATGGTATTAGTGGGGCTGGGCCTGTCTGAGGTTTCCTACCCTGAGAACAGTCACCTTGCGGGGAGAAGGACCCCATGGCCTGTAGGCAGGGAGCGCGGGCCCTTCCTGCCCACCCACGCTGACCTGGGCAGGGCCCCTGGCAGCAGCAGCACACACAGACGCAGTAAAACAGGAGAGCTTTATGGTCCAAGTGGTGTGGGAGGACAGTGAGGGACACGAGTGTTGAGGGCCTCCTGCTCGGCCCGCGCATGCCCGAGCTCAGATGCAAAGCCAGACGCTGTGCCTGGAAAGAGCTGCCCCCGCAGGGGCGCCAGCACTGCCTGGCCGTGGTGCGCAAGGGTCCTGGGGTCCCGGGTCAGAGTTCTGCAGCGCCGGCCAAGCCGCAGCTGCAGCGGGAAGCGGGGACGGCGACGGCCCGCATGCAGCAGGTTAGGTTAAGTGCGTGCAGCGGGCCAGGGCGAGCAGGGGCAGCGCATGCCCGAGCTCAGATGCAAAGCCAGACGCTGTGCCTGGAAAGAGCTGCCCCCGCAGGGGCGCCAGCACTGCCTGGCCGTGGTGCGCAAGGGTCCTGGGGTCCGGGTCAGAGTTCTGCAGCGCCGGCCAAGCCGCAGCTGCAGCGGGAAGCGGGGACGGCGACGGCCCGCATGCAGCAGGTTAGGTTAAGTGCGTGCAGCGGGCCAGGGCGAGCAGGGGCCGGCAGGGACGCACCCCCACTGTAAACAGCCTCATGGGCCTCCTCGGCCTGTCCCATCCCTGAGAAGCGCTGGGGGCCGGCTGCCCGCCGCCCCTTCCTGCAGGGCAGGCCCAGCCCCACCCCGAGCACTGGGCGCCCGCGTTCCGCGGGGCGGGGCCTAGAGCGCCTCGTAGTCGCCGCCGGCGCGGAGGGGGCCGCCGGGCACGCCGCCGCCCAGGAAGGCCTCCAGCTCGTCCAGGGCTGTCCTCTGCGGGCCCCGGGGCCGCCGCCGCCGCTCGCCCCCGCCCTTGTCGTCCGCCCGCTCCCGGCTCTTCTTCGGCTTGCTCCTCCTCTTGGCGGCCTTGTCTTCCTCCTGCAGGGGCACACCGCGGTGTCAGGGCGGCCAGGCGAGTGGGGCCACCCAGGGCGCACGGGGGCTCGGGTACCTCTCTGCCCTTTTTCTTCTTCTTTTTCTTCTCCTTCGCGGGGGGCCTGCCCTCCTTATCTGCAGAGGAGAGGTGGTGTCAGTGTCCCGGCCCGAGGCCAGGCCCACCTGGGCCTGGCAGGGGATGGCAGCCTGGGTTAAGCCGGGGGTGGGCAGGTCCCGTCTGAGCCCGGGTCCCTGGTCTTCGGTGTGAGCACAGCCGAGCGCCAGCACCCAGCCCTGCGGCCTCTGCCCTGGCCGCTCCTGCAGGCAGACGTCCTTTCCTCTCTGCTCTGGGGACGAGAGAGGCCCCAGCCGCCCGGAGACCGGGAGCCGGTGGGTCCCCACGGGCCCAGAGACCAGGCCCTCTCTCTGCAGAAGGCCAGGAAGGCAGGGCGGGCCCGCTGCGGCCCCCTTGCCCCTACTCCGGAGCCCCCGGTTCAGGGCGAGGGCAGGGTCAGCTAGCGCATGGCAGGAGGGGGTGGGTCCAGCGCGGCTACCTAAGATGTGTATAAGAGACAGGGAGCAGGTGGGTCAGCCGCAGACCCCCCCAGCCCCCTGGCTGTCCTGTGACCCCCAGGGGCTCCTGCTACCCTCCCCGGCCCCGAGCCAGAGGCCCCCCAGTGAGGACGGCCCACGTGTGGCGCTGTGACGCAGCAGCCCCCCAGCCGTCCCCAGAGCAGGGTCAGCTGAGCCTGTCGTACACGGTGCCCCATGGGGCCTGACCGTGCCCTGGGAGCGCCCCCCCCCCCACCATAGCTGCCCTAGGCTCGCAGGCCCCAGGGCGGTCCTCACCGCTCTCCGCTGAGCATCTGAGTCGCTCTCAAAGTCTGGGTCATCCATGACGAAGGACAGCATTTGGGCAGCGATGGGCCCCTCGGCGTCGCTCTCTGACGACACTGGCTTGTCCGTGCCCTTCTCCAGCCCACCAGAGGGGCCCTCGGGGCACGGCTTGGTGCTGCCTGGCTGGCGAGGCTCTTGCTCCCTGGGAGCTGTGTCCCGGGGCAGCCCTGAGGCCTTTGTGGAGGACCTGGTGACACCAAGGAGTGTCAGGAAGCTGAGGCCACCTTCCTCCTTCCCTCCCCCGGGGCCCCCGCACCTCTTCCCTTCTGCCCAACACACCTCCTGGTCTCTGACTCAGAGCACTTCTGGGGGGCCAGGACTGCAGCCTTGGGGTGCCCTGCCCCCTCCTCTGCCTCCTCCTCGCTGGACAGAGTGATGTCCTCGCTGGGGACGGGGCCCGTGGGTGGCAGGGGCCTGCTGAGAGACTTATCTTCAAGGTCCACGTCGTCCTGGTAGCCTGCCACCATGGGGTTCCCTGCCGGGGTCTCCCCGTCGCTGTAGGGAGGGCAGGGCAGTCAGAGGTCACGGGGAGGGCCCAGAGTGCCCACTCTGGCCTCCAGGCCTGGGCCTGTTCCGCCCTGCGTGGGCACAGCTGAGGGGCACTGGCGCCAGGGTGGCCTGGAGGTGGCCCTGTGGCGGGGGGGCCCACGTGTGAGAAAGGCAGGGTTGGGGGGGGTCCAAAGGGGACAGGGTGCTGGGAGAGTGCACAGAGGGGCTGCGGGCGGCCACGAGCCCGGCCTCCCCTGCGCACCTGCCCTGCCCCCGGGAGAAGCGCATGGCGGCTCTTTGGCCCTGGGGCTCCGTCCACCAGGCCCAGCCTGTGCTCTCCAGCGGCAGCAGCCCAGGGTCAGGCAATGGGGACGCCTGCTGAGTCGCGACGCCGAGGAGTCAGGCTGTGGCCTAAAGCTGCTCTCTCTTCCTCCTCCAGGCACCTCTGCTGTCCCAGCACCCAGATGTGGACGGGTGTGTTCCCAGAGTCCACGCCTGAGGGGCAGAGGGCCAGGCTGAGGACACCCCCAGCTGCCGTTGCCTCCGGGCCCTGCCCTCACCTGTCACTGTCCAGGGGAGGCCTGGCTCCCAGTCTCTTTTCGTCCTTGGTGGGGGCCATGTCCTCCAGGAAGCTGCGGTCCAGGCTGTCTTCAGGAACGAAGTCCTCCACGTTCTGGACTTTTGTGGAGGCCTCTGCAGCTGGGGCCGGCTCTGGGGACAACGGGTGCCAGCTTGTGCTCAGCGACTCCCCCCACGCACTGGGCCAAGTGGGATGGTGTGGCTGGGCTGTGGGGCCACCTGCCCAGGAGGATGGGGGACCTTGTCCCTCCCAGGGCTGGGGAGACAAACAGGGCTGCTCCCCCTCGGGAACTCTGGGCCTGCCTCCAGGGTCCCCCTAGGGTGGGGTCCTCCCTGGGGTTGGGGTTGTCCAAGATGGGGCCTACCTGGGGGCAGGGGGGCCGCCTCTGTGGCGGTCGAGGCCCCAAACAGCCGAGCAATGATGCTGCGTCGGGGAGGCGCGGCTGGCGGAGGCGGGGCTTCAGCAGGGGCGGGGGGCGCCGGCTGGGGAGTGCTGGGGCTGGAGCTCCCGGTGGACACTGTGCTCGGAGGCACCACGGGGGACTGGGAGCCGGAGGACGGCTCTGTCCGCTGGCGGTCAGTGGGGACGCGTGGCCACGGCTGCGCGCCTCCATCATCTCCAGGAAGCTGCGGGAACGGGCCATGTGAGCGCCGCCCGCCCCGGGTGCGCGCACCACCTGCCCTGACATGGCCCTCCCCGTGTGTGCTCTCTGCACGCCCAGTGCGGGGACACGGGGTCCTGGGCACCGCTTCCCCCTGGCTGAGGATGCCGGCGGCACAGAAGCCTGAGCAGGGCCTTCCTCTGGGGGGTTGAGCTTTCAAACAGAAAGTGTGCAATGGAGAGCTGGCGTCCTTGCCTCCAGGCTGGCGTGTGGTCTTGGCAGGGGCTGGGGTGGGGTCCGCCCCCGACCTTGGCGGTCCCCCAGCAGCTCAAGGCAAGTTGCAGGACACCACTGCTGAGCCCCCACGGTGCCACCTTCTCCAGGGACCGTCCAGAGGGCTGGCGGGGGGGGGGGCACCATGGGGCGCTCCAGCTGCCACCTCCCCAGGGAACCTGGTGCCCACGTTCGGTTGGGGAGCTGGTCACCCTCGCGGGGTGGGGTGGGCGACTGCAGCAAGGCCAGCCTGACAGGGTGGGTGAAAACACCCCCACCCTGATGACCCCTGCCGCCCCCTCTGTGTCAGAACCAGTGGCTGGATCTGCCTCCAGGGAGGTCCCAAAGTCCCTCCCTGAGGTCTTGGAGGGGCAAGGAGTTGAGGGTCCCGCCCGAGGGACAGTGGCTGCCCCGCCCCCATAACACCCAGCAGAGCACAGGACACTGTTTAGGGGGAATTTGGGGCCAGGACTTCCCCAAAGAGATGTACCCATCCCAGGAGCCAACCTGATCCTCAGGTAAACGGGGCTGCAAGGCGCTCTAGAAGCCCACGAACCACCCTGCTGTGCGTCAGAGGAGTGCCCGCCAGGCCTGCTCTCCACGGGTCACCCATCCCACTGGACTCGCTCGAACGACACCCCTCCCTCTGCTATCAGGGGCCAGGAGGCTTGGGTTCCCCTCCTGCGCCTTCCCAGGGGCAAGGAGCTGTCTCCACGGGTGTCACCCGGGAACACCAATATCAAAATGGGGACGGGGCCTCGGGTGGCAAACGGATGCCGGGCGTGCAGGGGCCTGGGGTGGACACGGGGCCGGTCAGCGACACCTCGAGCTACACACCAGGTGGCCAGCAGCTCGGCCGGGCTGGACAGAGGCAGTGGGGGCCAGGCAGCCGGTGCCCACAGCTGCACTGGCCCTGAACAGCCCTGCCCTCACCCCCGAGACAGGAGGCCACTCCATGTGCCCATCACACCCAGCGAGGGAGGCCCAGCCGCAAGTGCTCAGCGGGCGGGGCGGCAGAGCCCGGGCACCCCCCTCCCACCCCAGGGAGGCTGGGAAAGAGCCGTTGTCTCGCCTGCTTCCCAGGAAGGGCTGAGGCCTGACTGCAGCAAGGCCCAGGGCCTGCGCCAGCTCAGAGCTGGCCTGACTCGACTTCTCCGAGCCGTAGCTCCTCGTGCAGACAGGCCTACATGGCGGGAGGCGCGCACAGGCCGCCTGCCAGGTGCAGAGCTGGGCTGGGGCGGCCTGGCCGGGCGCGCGTCCGCCCCCCCGCAGAGCGCCTGAGCGTGAGAGCAGCCGGCCGCACGCACATGCCGTAGTTCTGGTCCTCCGTCTCCTGCTGCACGGACAGCTCCTCCAGCGTGGCGTCTATGTCCAGCTGGTTTGTCTCCAGCTGCCGCAGCAGCGTCTCCCTCTGCAGACAGGAAGGAGGAGGCTGAGCTGGGGCTGTCCCGGGGTGTTCGTTTGCCCCTTGGCCTGGTGGTCCCCGATGGACAAGGCCGCCGCGGAGCCGGGAGCCCACAGGGCCGCGCTCAGGGGCCGGTGAGATGCCTTGGTGGCTCCGTGAGGCTCGAGGGGCAGAGGTCGTGACGTGCGCCAAGCACCCGAGACAGCTCCTCATTCACACAGGCACCCTGAGGTTGGAGAAGCTCTAGCACTTGCTGAGACCCGCGCTTCCTGTCCGCCCGCCCGCCGCCCTTCAGTCCGCGCTGGGGGTGTTTCCCTGCGACTCCGTGCACGCTGGCTCTGACAGGAAGCTCAGGGCACCCCTAAGGGTGGTGCAGATCAACCCCCAGGGTCCCCAGGGAAAGGGCAGGTGAAGGGCAAGTGTCCGCATCCTGGCCTTCAGAGGCCTTGTCTCTTCAGAAGGTGAGAGGGGAGGAAAGATGGCCGCTCTTGCTGGTGAGCCCTGCGCCCTTTCAGAGGAAGCGAGAAGCCTCTGCGGCGGCGAGCGCCACAGGCCAGCACCCCAGGGACGGCCCATGGGGTGCTGTGTCTGCGCTCCGCGAGGAGCACGGCGGTCACCGCCCGGGTCTTCCCTTGAACCCCGATCGCTTGTCTAAGGTCCGACACTGAGGCAGACACGCCTGAAGGGCCGCTGCAGCCTGCAGAGCCGGGACCCGACGAGTGGGGCTGCTGTCGGGTGGGGCGGGGGCGGGCTGAGCCAGGGCACAGAAAGCCTCTGCCTTTTCTGGAAATCTAAGAGCATCCCCCAACAAAAGGGAGAGCGAGACTCCAGGGAGGACGGCCGGCCAGGTCGGGGAGGGCGGGGGCTTCTCAGCCCCTGCAGCTGTCGGCAGAGTGCCCAGGCCCACGGCGGGAACAGCGGGGCGCCCACAAGGGCTGGTCACTGCCGCAGGCCACGGCACCAAGGACCCGCGCAGACACACGGGGAGGGCCCAGCTCCCCAACCAGCCTGGGGCAACCCCCTGGTGGCTCCAAGACCCCGCTGGCGGCGCTCACCTGAAGCTGCAGGAAGGGGATGTTGAAGAACCTGTGCAGGTACTTGAGGCCGAAGCTATTCTTCATGGAGGACTCAGCGTAGCGGAAGTAAGAGGATCCCGGAGGCCTGTGTGCAGGAGAGCAGAGATGGAGAGCCTGAGGCGGCCGGGGCAGCGGGGCGCAGGCCCTCTGGGCTGAGAATGCGCAGGGCCAGGCCGTCCTGGGGTCAGCGCCCCGGGGAGCTGGGTCGGCCGGCAGGGGATGGGCCCACCTTCCCAGGCAGAGACGTGAGGCTCAGACGGCTCCGCTCAGCAGGGCGCCCTCGGTGGGCGCCCAGACCAGGCCACTGGGGCCGTCTGGCCCTGCAGGGCCTGTGCACCCACCCGTGCTGGCCCCAGGGGTGGGGGCGACACTCCCGCCGCACGCGGGGGCTGCTCGGTCCCAACCCTGCCCAACTCAGTCTCCAGGAGGACCGGGGGCCCTGCAGCTGGGGGGGTGGCCAGGGCTCGGGCAGGGGCGGTGCAGCAGGCCTATCCAGGGGGACAGGAGCGTCCTGGTGGGGGGCACGGGCGCGTCTGGGGGCAGGCGTGGGCCCACCTGTCCAGGCGGTCGAGGACGTCGCGCACGTCGTCGGGCAGGATGACGCGGTGCTCGCCCATGTCGCGGTAGTTCCCCAGCACGCACACGGGCACGTGCGTCGGCACCTTGGGCAGCTCCCGCAGGATGTAGTTGAAGGTCCTCAAGGGCACAGTGGGGAGAGGCCTGTCTGAGCCAGCGCGTCTGGGGGCAGGCGTGGGCCCACCTGTCCAGGCGGTCGAGGACGTCGCGCACGTCGTCGGGCAGGATGACGCGGTGCTCGCCCATGTCGCGGTAGTTCCCCAGCACGCACACGGGCACGTGCGTCGGCACCTTGGGCAGCTCCCGCAGGATGTAGTTGAAGGTCCTCAAGGGCACAGTGGGGAGAGGCCTGTCTGAGCCTCCACCCGAGGGTGTGGGCGCGGCATCAGAGGACCGCCAGGGGGCACGCCACACACCCCGCAAGCCACCCCGAGGGGCTGCCCTGTATCCGCGTGTCCCCAGACCCGTCCATCCACACCCCCTGCTGGCACCATGTGCCCGGGCTGCTTTCGGTGGGGTGGGGCCCTGGCTGTCCTGGCATGGGGCCCACGCTCCTGTCTCCTGAGTGGTGAGCAAGGACGTGCGCCCCCCACCCAGATCCAGGGCGCTCTGAGCAGGAGCCCGCCGCCTCTGGCCGCCGCGTGCCCGCTCTGTGCACAGAACCGCCTGCTGGAAGCACTGGCATGCCCTCGCAGCCCCTCCTGGGGACGGGACAGCGCCCGGCACCGCGGGAGCCGAGCAGAGCCACGCTCCTGGTGCTCTGGGGGCCTGAGTCCGCGAACCCCTCCCCGACCCGCACATCGAGCTCCAGGCGTGCAGCTCCCCCTCCTGCTGAGCCCCCTGCCACCACTGGAGGCTGCTCACATGTGGCCTGGCGCCCGTCCTCTGCGGGCAGAGCCGTCTGTCCCTGCAGGGGGGAGGGTGGGTCCCGAGGGCACTGGCTGAGGCTGGAGTATGTTGGACCCCAGGCACCGAAGTCACTGACAGGCACACTGGGGTGAGCAGGTGAAGCCCGGGAGACTGTCCAGCCGTGATGCGGGGGGCCCAAGGTAAAGGAGCACCCACACTGGGAGGGGCCGCGTCCTGGCAGGTCTCAGCGGCGGCTGCGGGAAGGCCGGGCTGCTCCAAGTGTCCCCAGCTGGGCAGCCACCGCAGCTCCCCCTTGTCTCCTCTCTGGGCAGCGCGCAGACTCAAGGCCACCAGCCTGGAAAGGCCTCTGGCAAGGCTGGCCCGAGTCACGCGGTGGGGACGAACCTGTCGGCCAGCAGCCTCCCCCCCAGGGCCGGGGTCCGGGGCGTCAGGAGGGCCTGGCGCTGGGCCGCCCCCACGGGTGGCGCTGTCACAGCTCAGAGCCGAGGGGCAAGGCCCCTCCTACGAGAGCCCACACGGACACGAGCCTCAGGCCGGCGGAAGGTGCCCCACACCTCTGTCCCTCTTTGCTCATCTTGCTCCTGAGCCTCGGCTGTGATGAGCCACAGTGGTGTGGGCCCCCCAGCAAGCCCAGGAACGTGGGACCTGGGGACCCCAACACAAACGACCACTCGAGGCTGTGCATCTGAGACGGCGTCTTCAGCAAGGGCTGCACAGCTTGGGGGCGGGCGTGTGCCTCCCCGACCCCGGCCTGCCGTCCGGTGCAGACATGAGCACCCCACCCGGCCCACTTCCAGACTCGAGTGCCGAGGCCCCCAGGCCGGCGGCGCTCTCAGCCCGAGGCTGGCCCTGGAGCAGCGCTGGGCGCCACAGTGCCCTCGCAGGCTAGCGTCCTTACCACTGCTTGGTGATGTCAAACATCATGACCACCCCGCTGCAGTTCTTGTACACGTCCAGGAACTCCGCGTCCAGGGCCATCTCGGACTCCGCCTGCAGACGGGGAAAAACCTCAGAGATGGGCCATGACCCACCGCGAGTGCCCACCTCCATGCGAGAGCTGAATATGTCTTTTAAACTGAAAAGACATCAGCTGTTTTTGTTTTTCTGGGGAAAAAAGTTACCGGAAGGCTACTGGGCGCAGCCACATGGAGCCTGCCCTCAGACGAGGGCCCACGCGCTGGGCTCACAGGTGCCGCTGCGGGGACTAGCGAGCTGAAATGCATCCCAGACCCGAGGATGCAGACCCAGAGAACCTTCCACAACTCACACCAGGGAAGCTAGAGGTGCTGGGGCAGTACAACGTGCCCGTGAAGGCCAGGGGCCTGGGCTGGAGCTCACGGAACCTCCCAGCCCGCTGTCGGACAGGAGGCCGTGAACAGAAGGCCCTCGAAGCCAGCAGAGACCGTCCCAGGTCAAGAGCACTGCCAGTCCTGGGGGTCCTCGTGGAGCCAGTGCCCGGCCACACCCGCGGTGCGCCTTTACGGGCCCGGGCCTCTGTGCCAGGAGCGGAACGTGAGCGGAGCGTGAGCGGAACGTGAGCGGAGCGTGAGCTCTCCACCTGAACACCTCCGAAGCCACCGCAGCCCCAGGTGGGGCGCGACAGGGGCCACGGACGTGAGCAGCAGCTGGGGTCAGTCTGCCACCCCATGTGACTCCAGGCTGTACGGGAGTGGCCGCTGCGTCCCTCCAGTGCCAGCAGATGCAGTCCTCGGGAGGGCCGGGCCAGGCGGGCAGAGGGGCTGAAGCGCAGACGTCCGCTCACGACCGCCCGTGGAGTCGGGGCTGCGCGGAGCGGACCTGCTCACCTCCTGGGGGTCATTCTCCATCTTCAGGCCGTCACCTCGTTTCTTGCACTTTCCTTAAGGACAGACGAACACAGTCACGGGTAGAGGCGCTGTGCCCGAGGACGGCGTGAGCAGGGCGGCCTCTCCCTGTGCCCCGTCCCCAGCAGGGGCCCCGCACCCATGGGGCAGCAGAGGTCACCGCACCCGACATCACAGCTGGCACGGAGCCCGGCCTCTGGCCGGCCACCTGCTCCTGGAGCCAACAGCGTCCTACCCGGGAGCTGGGTCGAGGGGTCAGCAGACGAGCTGCTCAGACAGCTGCAGGGTGAAGAGAGCCCGGGAGAGAAAAAGCAGGCTCACGACGGACACGACTCACCTTTGTCCACCACATCCCAGACTTCAACTTTCACAATGTCGTCAGTGGCTGAAACGGGAGAACAGCAGGGTCAGCACCCAGCGCCAACCTGCGGCTCTAAAGACGGGCCTCCGGGCCGCGCGGACGCCACAGTCCCCCTGGGCGCCACCCCTGGGCTCCTGCATGGGCAGCAGGCGCAGCGTCTGGGACGCTCCTTCCTGGAAGGCAGGCAGCAATCTGGACGCCTGCTCAGGTGACAGGACCCCGGGTCCTCCGGGCACCCCTGGGGCAGGCTCACGCCCAGCCAGTGCCCTGTGCCCCCAGGTGCTGCGGGAGGGCCTGGCCCCAGTGACTCCACAACTGCTCCCTGGCAGCAGCGTCCAGGGGTCACCAGTCTGGGGTTAGGTCTGGGGCACAGCCCCAGGCGGTTGGGGGGCTACCCACCTCCCCAGGATCCTGTGGGGAAAGGGGAGAGACACGCGTGCCACCCAGAGGAGGGACAGAGCTTCACCCCAAACTGAGAAGGGGCACCCTGGGAGTGGGGCCTGGTGCAGCCAGGGCAGGGTGACGCCTAGCCCGCAGGCTGCCCAGACGGTGCCTGGCAGGCGCCGGGAGGGAGGCAGGAGGCCTGCCAAGGCCTGGGCGTCCTGCTGCCGGCTCATGGGACCTGTTTTTTCGATGACAGGAAATGTTTAAAACGGCTCCAAGGCCTTTCACTGTCATGATTCCTGAGTACGCAGAGCGGCTCCCCTGCCTCCCCGCCGGGTCCCAGCGGTCACTGACCCCACAAGAGGGGGCCGCCATCCTGGTCATGCCCGGGTGCCCACAAGAGGTGCTCTGCCCACCAGGTGATCCTTCCAGCAAACCCCTCCCAGGACCCTGCAAGGGATGGGGCTTCTCAAGGAAGGACCGAGCAGCCTGCCTGCTGAGGCCAGGCAAGCTGCGGCTGGAACCAGCCTGACCCAGCCCGGCCGGTCTGCCCTGAAGGCCAGGGTCCAGCCCCTGGCACCAATCCCCAGGTGGATGAGTCTCCTACGGGAGCGGGGACTTCAGGGTGACCCGAAAGCAGCATGTGTGGAGTCCCAGGGCTGACTCCAGGCTGGGGGGACGGGAGAGCCCCCACTCCCTGCAGGCTGTGCCTGCCCAACCCCAGGCTAGGGGTCAGGAGGAGAGTCCCCTCCCCTGCAGGCCACACCCACCCGACTCCAGGCTGGGGCCACAGGGGCGCCCGCAGGCCGCGCCCACCTTTGTAGCTCCAGTGGATGCTGGTGACCTGGATCTCCTGCGTGGGGATGTACTCCTCCACGAACTTCTTGCCCTGAAGGCGGTGCCACAGTGCCGTCTTGCCCGTGTTCCTGTCCCCGCGGATCACAATCTTCACTGGGAGAGAGCACAGATCAGGCAGACAGTCAGAGCAAGGCAGACTCGCTCCCCCACAAGCATCCACACACACCTGCTGCGCACGCACCTGTGTGCCATGAGCAAGGAGCCCTGGGGGAGGAGGCAGCCGGCACAGGCTGGAGGGCGGCAGCCCTGCTCCCCGCCAGGTCCCAGGGCAGCGGACCGACACCGGGGAGCCTGCACTCGGGAAGGCAGCCTCCGGAACAGGCAGGGCCGCGCGCTCGCCTCTGCAGCCCTGCGTGTCCCGAGGCTGCCCTTAACCTGCCTCCCCGCAGCCCTGGCTGGGCACAGGACCCAGGGCTCCTCACGACCACACGTGGGGTGACGGCAGGAAGCCTGGATTCCACTTTGCTGCCCAGCCACTATTTAGGAGAAGTGTGCTCACGCACATGCCCAGGAGGGCAGGGCGGGCTGGGGACAAGGTGGGGAGGGGGGCAAGGTCCCAAGGTGCCGCAGAGGAGTGGGCTTCCTGCCACCTGCAGAGAAGGCAGGGGCTTGGCCGAAGTGTTCCAGACAGCTGGGGAGCTCGGCAGAACCAGCGGGTCGGGGTGGAGCTGTGGCCTTGGGTGGGTGGCTGGGCCTCTGGCAGGGGGAAGCTGGGCAGCCTGCAGGGAGGTGCTCTGGAGACCACAGGCCGGGCTGGGGCAGCGTCTCCCCGGCTAAGCCGCGAGCGCCCGGCAGGGCTGGGGCTGCAGACACAGATGCCGTGTCTCTCGCCCAGCCATTCTCTAGGGGCTGTCTTTCTCCTAAGTTTCCAACAGAGGGGCGTGAGGTCACCGTGGCAGCTCCTGCTCCAGGCCTGCGTGGCCGCAGCTGTGCACTCTTCATCCTTCGCGATGCTGGCTTCCTCTTTTTAACCAGTCTCGCCAGGGCTTCAGCACCTCGGCCCGTCACGGGCACACAGCCTGCTTGGTTGGCTGGACGCCTCTGTTGACTCTTCTTAAAAATCACTTGCTTCTGTTTCTCCCTTGTCACTTGCTTCCTTTTACTTGGGGTTTACCCTGCTCTTTTTCCTGGGTTTTCAAGCTGTATTCTCAGGTGGATGACCACCCCAAGTACGTGGGACGTTCGTTATCAGGGAATCACAAATGCGTCTCCAACCCGCGAATTCCTTAGAGATGCTGCCACGTTCCTGCTCAGAGCTGAGCTTCTTCTCGTTCCTAACCAGTTCCGTTCACTGTGGCCACAGACGCGGTCTTTACGGCACACACTCCCAGCTGTCTGTGGGGGCTGCCGGGGTCAGGGGTGCGCCTGGGTCAGGGGGTCTGGGTGCAGGCGCCTGCTGTGCCACCGGGTCTTTCACCCAGCGGGCCGGTCGCGGGCCCTGCACCCAGTCTCAGCGCCCACGGCTCCAGCACGAGGGACCCCACGGCTCAGCTTCCCTGTGGCTGATGCCTACCCACTGCTGGGTCCCACGTCCCCGCCTCCGGCCTCTCTGTGCGGCTGTGAGCAGGGCATCTCTCTTGCGCGTCACACGCCGGAAGGAAAGCAAGCCCGTCTTCCTTCCTACTGAGTCTGCACGCCCACTGTCCCTGGTGGCTGACAGTCTCCAGTCCCTGCAGAGGCTCCCTCCCCTTTTTCTGCCTTTTCATGATGGGCAAGGTTTGTAAATTCCTGTTTTTGCCTGGTATTTACTTGGAATATTCACAGTTTATTTCTGTTCTTCAGTTTCTGACACACACCTTTGCCACAGCAAGTCTGAAGCTCGTGTCCTTGGCTCCCACTCAGACGCCGTTCGCCTCTAGTCGGCTCGGGGTTGTGTGCTGGCTGCGAGCGTTCTGGCCTCTCCTGTGGGCCCCACGGCCGCGAGGCCTGTTCACCATCTCTGTGCCCTGCAGGCCTCCTGTGTCTCCCGAGCTCGCCGCCTGGAGCACACAGCCCAGGACTCATCTTGGCAGGAGCCTTGGCACAGCCTGGCACCCCCAGACAGGAGGGCTGATTGGGCGCATTCCTAGGCCGACGGGGCTTCCCCTCAGCACCGCCACTGCCAGCGTGTGGTCAGGCTCTCAGCTGTCTCTCTGGAGGCATTCTGTTTGCTCTCTCCCTCTTCACCTTTGCTGTCCTGAGATTTCCACAATGCGTCCAGCTCTGGGGGTGCAAATGCCCCCGCCTCAGGCTTCCCGGCGTTCCGTGTGCTCCGTGAGCTCCAGGAGAGCCTGGCCTGCATCTCTCCAGTGGCCACCTCTCCATCCTGCTCTTTCCTTGAGACTCCAATCACACGTGTGCAGGTCTGGCTCCATTCTGAGCCTGCATCTCCCTGTCAATGCAAGCTCCATCTTCAGTTGGAACATTACGCTGCATCACCTGTTGGCCGGCTTCTTGTTTTACTGACTGCTTTTTCGTTTCTGAAGGGTCTCTTTGGTTCTTTTTCAAACACAACCTTTCTGTTCTGATTCTTGATATAATTTTACAATGGTTTCCTTCTTTGATATGTTTCCGGTCACATCACTTTGTGGCAAACAGTGGAAACAGTGACAGAGTTTATTTTTGGGGGCTCCAGAATCACTGCAGATAGCGACTGCAGCCGTGAAATAAAAAGATGCTTGCTCCTTGGAAGAAAAGCTATGACCAACCTAGACAGCGCATTAAAAAGCAGAGACATTACTTTGCTGACAAAGGTCCGCTAGTCAAAGCTATGGTTTTTCTAGTAGTCATGTATGGATGTGAGAGCTGGACTGTAAGAAGGCTGAGGGCTGAAAAATTGATGCTTTTGAACTGTTGTGTTGGAAAAGACCCTTGAAAGTCCCTTGGACTGCAAGGAGATGCAATCAGTCTGTCCTAAACGAAGTCAGTCCTGAATATTCACGCGAAGGACTGATGCTGAAGCTCCAATACTTTGGCCACCTGATGCGAAGAACGGACTCATTGGAAAAGACCCTGATGCTGGTAAAGATGAATGCAGGAGGAGAAGGGGACAACAGAGGATGAGATGGTTGGATGGCATCACTGACTCAACGAACATGAGTTTGGGTAAACTCCAGGAGTTGGTGATGGACAGGGAGGCCTGGCGTGCTGTAGTCCATGGGGTCGAAAAGAGTTGGACACAACTGAGCAATTGAACTGAATAACTTTAACATATATTTGTTTTCTATTCTGTTTTGAGAATGAAAAGTCTTAATTTTCTCTCCAACTGAAATCCTTTTAAAATTTGAAATCTTTTCTTCAAAAAGCCAATTAGAAGAAAGTGTATAATACTAGAAATAAACAAAAAGACCTGGTTTCATCTGGTTAAAAAAAGTAACTGATCTCTACTTGTAAGTAAAAAAGTCAAATCAATCTTAGAAACTCAGACATCACTCAAATAAACTAAGTGATTCAGTGAAAAACCTTCAATTAAGATTCACCCAAGAAGCGGCAAGAAGCCCTAACCTGAGAAGTGTGTGGACCTTCTCCCGAACAGAAAGCTGCGCTTAGGTCCTGTGCCTTTTATTCTAAGGAAAGAACGCTGCAGACACAGGGTCGGCTGAGAGCCGCACCATCTCCTAACCCTGATTCTACAGTAATTCACTCAGACTGCCACACACCGCAAGCGAAACAGGGAAGAAAGCCTCCGGTTTATCCTGGATGGGGATGACGCCTCCCCTCTGCAGGGGCAGGGCTGAAACCCAACGATGCCCTTCGGCGGTGCCACCAGCAGGGGGCGCTGGACCGCTGGCCCCTCCTTCCGGCAGCGCCTCCCGTCACCGCCTCCGGGGCCTCTCTTCGCGGAGCCCCTGGGGTGGGGATGGCGCGAGGGCCGCAGGCCGCGTCCCCCTCTCTGCCTCGGCTTGGCCCCAGCTTCTCTCCTGACCTCACTGCACTGCGACCCAGCCTCGCCCTCCTCCGTGGGGTTCCGCCCACCAGTCCCAGCCGCAGCGCTCAGGCCACGTGCTTCTGCCCGCTGCCTGCCTTCCACTCCCCGCTGGAACGTCAGCCCCGACACGCAGAGACTGCGGTCTGGGTTTTCACTGAGGAACCGCGGTAAATATCTGCTAAGCAGATGAACGCCGGGGCAGGGAAACCGGCGCACGCCACAGGCAGCAAGCGCTCGGGGATCTGCGCGGCAGCCCTGCCGGGGCAGGCCGAACAGTCTGCCAGACACAGCTGCTCATTTCCAAAGGAAACGCTCTCTTATCCAGTGACCAGCCTGTCAAGGCTTTCTTGAGTTCTAGCACTGAAGTCTGACTGGCCAGGACTCTGAATGCAGCCCCGAGCGAGGGCACAGGACACACAAGACCAGCGCGCCCTCAGCCCACCAAACGCAGCTGGCCGCCCGGGCCCACCAGGGGCAGAAAGCGCAGGGGGCTCGGGGAGCACCCTGCCGCCTTACCTGCGAATGGCTCTGACCCACAGATACGGTCCTGTATCTCACCTGGGTTTCGATTCTAAATGTGATGTGTATGCTGGGACTGTGCATGGGAGTCACTTCTCACCACCACAGCAGTTTGCACGAAGACGACTTATTTGCTGCAGGAGAACCAAGTTCTGTAAGAGCTCTTTACCCATAAAAATCCTGAGTCCATAGTTATCGTACGGCTGGTGTGCTTCCTTAAGTAAGATGTTTTGGAAAATAAATACTAGAAACGTTCTTTGCTGCTGACTAATAAAGGAAATAAAAGTCTGGAAGTGCGTATTAGCCCACAACAGGGGCAGCATCAGCCCGAAATGCCACGCGGGCACAGGGCTCGGCTTCTCTCAACCACTCCACTTTCACTCGTTTTGTTCCACATCACCATCTGCTGCCACGCGCCCCCCAACACCTGAAGTGGGGGCTCTTCTCTGGAAGGACTCCAGTGCCCTTTCTGCTTCTGACCTACCCCCCAACCCAACAACGGGGCATGTCCACCAGGGAGGGCTTTTCAGAAGGTGAACACTTTCCAGGCCAGTTTCCAAAGGAGTAAGATTAAGTTTTTACAAATAATACCATAACTAATAAAATTAAGCAGAGACATTACTTTGTCAATAAAGGTCCGTCTACTCAAGGCTATGGTATTTCCAGTGGTCGTGAATGGATGTGAGAGTTGGACTGTAAAGAAAGCTGAGAGCTAAAGAATTGATGCTTTTGAACTGTGGTGTTGGAGAAGACTCTTGAGAGTCCCTTGGACTGCAAGGAGATCCAACCAGTCCATCCTAAAGGAGATCAGTCCTGAATATTCATTGGAAGGACTGATGCTTAAGCTGAAGCTGCAATACTTTGGCCACCTGATGCGAAGAGATGACTTATTTGAAAAGACCCTGATGCTGGGAAAGACTGAAGGCGGGAGGAGAAGGGGACGAGAGAGGATGAGATGGCTGGATGGCATCACTGATTCAGTGGACATGAGTCTGAGTAAACTCTGGGAGTTGGTGATGGACAGGGAGGCCTGGTGTGCGGGAGTCCACGGGTTCGCAAAGAGTCGGACACGACTGAGCGACTGAACTGAACTGAATAAAATTAAACAACAGGAACCAAATGTGAATTATAAGATGTGTGAAAATGAGGGTTTTGTTTTTTTTTTTCCAATACTTATTTACTCTCGGCTGTGTCGGTCCTGACTGTGGCCCACAGGCTGTCTCTGAGGCACAGGCCTCTCTCTGGCTGGGGGGTGCGGGCACTGGTGGTGGCCGTGGGCTTAGCTGCTCCTGGGAGTGTGGGATCTGAGATCCCGGACTGGTGTCGAACCTGTGTCCCCTGCACTGGAAGGTGGAAGCTTAATCCACTGAACTACCAGGGAAGTCCCTGAAAATGAGTATTTTGATTCACTGTTCTGGGAATGTGAGAATCACACACAAAACTGGGTAGAATACGTGCAAAATGATTCCTCTTTTAAATTCAAAGTCTTTCCAGTCAGTTTCTTAATATGGCACATTGTTAACTGAAATAGGGGTCACCCAAGAGACTGGCAGGCTCCCCTGAAAGTCGGAAACGAGGGAATGTACGATCGCTTGTAGCAATATACAGAAATACTTAAGAGGGGAAGATTTAGAAGCAGAGAATACATTAGAACAAACAAACAACTTCAAATACCACTACCGCAAAGCCAGCAAGATGGAAAAACTTTAAAGAGGTCAAGAGGGCAGTCAGCGTCTAGGAGCGAAACAATTTTACATAATTTATAGCCGAGGACTGGAAACGATCTGGGCTTTCAGGGCCTCGGGTAAATAACCCTTCCCACAGGACAAGAGAAGTCTCTGCAGTAACAAGAGTCTGTTCCTTCTGGAGCTCTTCTAAATATATCTCTTACAAATGCTTCTTTTTTAAAAAAGGGGAGCAAGAACGACTGGCGCAGCTGACATTCTCTCTTCAAACTGAATACCAAGTCTACAAAGAAAAACCCCGTAGGTCAAACTAGCGGGCCAGCGGAACCCCCGCTCCGTCCTCCCGCAGGTGGCCACGGCTCGCGGGTGGGGAGCCCGCCGCCCCTTTAGGACCCGGTCACAGACCACAGACTCGCCCGCGTTACGTAAGGACCCTTCGCACACGGGGTCATCTGGGCCGGTCAGGGCGCCGCAGACGCGCCCGGGCCGCCTGGACCAACCGCGCCGGGCACACGGGACGCGCGCCGGTCCCCCCCGGGCCAGCCTTCCCGGGAGTGACCCACAGGCCAGACGGGAGAGCCGCGGGCCGAGGCGCCCGGGCCCCGGTCCTGCGGTGCTCGCCTCCTCGCGGCCCGCATCGCCTCCCGACCCCAAGGGAGCGCCCTGGGGCTCCCGCCATCCGGGCAGGCACAGGCAAGGGCTCAGCTCGCCGGGACGCAAACCGCAAGGCCCTCGGGGGGCGACGAGTCCCCGAGCGCCTCCCGGGCCGGACGCTACCCGGATTCCGCGAGTCCCGGGCGGCGCGGCCGGGCCCCGCCCGCCCCGCAGGCGCCCCGCGCCGGGCCGCACTCACTGTTGTACTGCACCCCCTTGGCGAAGCGCCTCTGCAGCGCCTGGTTCATGGACTGCAGGCCGGCCGGGATGTTCCTGTCGCGGCCCGGCGCCTGCTCCGACCCCACCAGCTTCTTGAGCGCGGAGAACATCTTCCTGCCCGCACGTCCGAGCCCGGTACGGCCCGCGAGCTCAGCGGCGGCGGCGGCGCGGCGCTAGTCGCACCATGTCCCGGGTTCCGGCGGGCGGACGCCGGCCTGCAGGGCGGCTCGGGGGCTCAGCTGCGGAGGCCCCGCTCAGGCCCCCACGGCCCCCGGCGGGCCGCTCTGTGCTCGTCGGCGCCGCCATCTTGGCGCCGGCTCTCCGGGGCGCGCAGCTACGGGGCGCCGCGAGGGTCACGGGAGTGCGGCGCGCGTGCGCAGAGCGCTCCGGGCGTGGGGCGTGCGGCTACGGGGCGCCGCGAGGGTCACGGAAATGCGGCGCGCGAGGTGCGTGGCTACGGGGCACCGCGAGGGCCACAGGAATGTGGCGCGCGTGCGCAGAGCGCTCCGGGCGTGGGGCGTGCGGCTACGGGGCGCCGCGAGGGTCACGGAAATGCGGCGCGCGAGGTGCGTGGCTACGGGGCACCGCGAGGGCCACAGGAATGTGGCGCGCGTGCGCAGAGCGCTCCGGGCGTGGGGCGTGCGGCTACGGGGCGCCGCGAGGGTCACGGAAATGCGGCGCGCGAGGTGCGTGGCTACGGGGCACCGCGAGGGCCACAGGAATGTGGCGCGCGTGCGCAGAGCGCTCCGGGCGTGGGGCGTGCGGCTACGGGGCGCCGCGAGGGTCACGGAAATGCGGCGCGCGAGGTGCGTGGCTACGGGGCACCGCGAGGGCCACAGGAATGTGGCGCGCGTGCGCAGAGCGCTCCGGGCGTGGGGCGTGCGGCTACGGGGCGCCGCGAGGGTCACGGAAATGCGGCGCGCGAGGTGCGTGGCTACGGGGCACCGCGAGGGCCACAGGAATGTGGCGCGCGTGCGCAGAGCGCTCCGGGCGTGGGGCGTGCGGCTACGGGGCGCCGCGAGGGTCACGGAAATGCGGCGCGCGAGGTGCGTGGCTACGGGGCACCGCGAGGGCCACAGGAATGTGGCGCGCGTGCGCAGAGCGCTCCGGGCGTGGGGCGTGCGGCTACGGGGCGCCGCGAGGGTCACGGAAATGCGGCGCGCGAGGTGCGCGGCTACGGGGCGCCGCGAGGGTCATCGGAGTGCGGCGCGCGAGGTGCGGATGCGCAGAATGCTGCGGGCGCGGGGCGCGCGGGTACCGGGCTCCGCGAGGGTCACGGGAGGGCGGCGCGGCGCAGGCAAAGGGCCTCAGACTCTGCAGTCCCGCCTTACGAGTTTGTTCCCGGATTTCAGCTCAGTCCGGATCCCCGTCCGCGCCCTGGCCTGGACCCCCCTACTCACCCTCGCCCCTGAACCCCAGAGCCCAGACCCACACCGAGCATCCCACTTCCCTGCACACTTCCCCACGTGATGCCCCGCACTCGAGTCCCCTCGGCGCCCCGAAGTCCTGGAAAAATGTTTATTTGTGTAACCAATGCAAGCGCGGGGGCGGGGTGTGGGGCAGGGCGGCCTCCTCCCCCATCACTTCTTCTTCTTCTTGGCCACCTTGAGCTTCTCCTCGATCAGCCGCTGACCCTGCCTCTTGATCTCGGCCCGCGAGGGCACGTAACTGTGGTCCACGTCGGCGAACTGTAAGGTCTCTGCAAGGAAGGAGGGGGAGGGCAGCTGCGCCCGTAGCCCCTCTGCCCCGCCTGTGTCCCCAGATCCTGGGCTGTCCTCCAGCGCCCTTTCACGGCAGGACCCGTTGTACCAACGACGTGTATTTCTTACTCTCTGTCTGGCGTTTGGGGTCTCACACACCCGGGGAGAGAGACAGCCCACGGTTCCCCTAGTCCTTCCAGAGCCCACACTCGACCGCTAATATCTACCCTATACACCAAGCCTGAACCCTCAGGGCCAGGTGTCAGACAAGAGGGAGACAGCCCCGAGGCCCCAAACGCGCCAGAACTATTAGAATGGGAGGGTCTTCAGCTGTGTGCCCTGCCCTGCCCTTCCCACGCAGATCCATAGGGGCCCTGGCCTAGGCCCCCCTGCCTGCCTACTGGCCCTGGTGCCTTGCCATCACCTCCATCGGTTAAAATCCCGTGGGTGCAGCTGACACGGCCTCCCCATTGCTTTAGCCCCCACTGTCCCTCCAGGCCACCCTGGTCAGATGCAGCAAGTGCCACCCCTAGCACCTGCCTCCGCACAGCTCAGGCCAGCCGCCTGCCCCTGCCTCCCCTCCAGCTGCTGGGCCTCCTGTACCTATGACGTCCTCCTCCGTCTCCTCAAAGCTGATCCTGGTGTTCTGCTTCTCCTTCAGGGTGGAGGACTCCAGCACATCCCTCACCTTGGTGTTGACCTGCAGGGCACGAGGCCGGTGAGCCTCGGGGCAGGTGGGGCGTGCAGGCACCCCTGGCCCAGGGCTACCTCCTCCATCCCGGCCAGCGTCTGCACTCGGTCAGCCAGGTACAGCAGCCTCGCCTCGCAGTACGCCAGCTTGCTGTACATGTCCAGGGCGGTCGAGGGCGCTGCTTCCTTCTGTGGCGGGGAGGAACCAGTTGTCTCGCCCTGGCCCCTCCCGTCGACCCTCTGTGCTGGGGGCTCCTCCTGGCCCCGCTGGTACCTGGCCTGTGGGCAGGGGGATGCCAATCAGGCGGATGTAGAGGTTGTCGATGCCGGTCTGGATGGTCAGCAGCAGCTGCTGACTCCTGGTCATCTTGCTGTGAGCCAGCTGCAGCCGCTCTTCCTCCTCCTTCAGCATATTGTTCATTTTCTTCTCAACAGACTTAAAGCTGTTGAGGACGAGGGTGGGAGGTGGCAGACCAAGGGCGCAGCGGCGGGGTCCTGAGCGACTGCTGTGCTAATTCGGGCTCAAGAGCTAAGACGTGGGCGCGGGGGGCACCCCTGCCAGGCCCTGAGGCAGCGGGCTGCTCAGCTCCAGGCCTGGCGCGAGCCACCAGGCTATCAGTGCGGAGAGAGGCGGGACCGCCCGCGTACCTGACGGAGCTGGGCGTCTGGCGGAACTTGAGCGTGGCCTCCTCTATCTCCAGCTTCTTCATCAAGGCCTCCAGCTGCGCCCGCCTCTCCTCACAGTCCTCCTTCTGCAGCTCCAGGTCCTCCTCTGTGCTCTTCTGAGCCAGGAACCGGCCGGCAATGTCCTGGCAGGGCCAGTGGGGTGAGCAGCAGCTGTGAGCCAGGAGGCAGCTGGTTCTTCTGGCTCCCAGTGGTCAGTAGCGTCGACCACGGTGGTGTGTTGAGGGCCCACAAGGCCCTCGGTGTGTGTTCTTGCATGCCACCCTCACGACAGGCAGAGCGGGCAGATGACCCCAACGAAGAGCCAGAGAGACCACCGCCAAGAGACCGAGTGCCTCTGAGTCGCTTGTCCAAGGGTGGACAAGCTTAAGTCAGGCCCATGGACAGGAGCCCAAGGTTTACTAATAATAATCCCAGAGCGGATTAAAGTAAAAGGGGGGTTAGGTGGAGAGGCAGCTGCTGTTGGTTTGGGAAGGGAAAGGAGTCTGAGGTGGAGGCTGCCCCCTCAGGGTTTAGTCCTCAGCTTCCCGTGGGCTCTGCGCGACTCTGGGCCACAGCGCAGGTTTGCTGGCTGCGCCCCAGGAGGCCCTCCACACTGATCCGCCGGTGGCTGCTTGGTGTGCCCTTTCACGCGCAGGTGTCCGTAGAGCCTGGCCGGGCTCAGCTGGGCCTTGGGCTGGGGACGGGCCCCTCCCCTGCCCCTCTGCCCACACCCAGGAGTCAGCGGGCAGTACCCAGAGGTGGGAGCACTGCACGGCGGTCTTGACTTTGTCCACCAGGGCAGTCACATTCGTCTGGTATTCGACGTCAGCCTTGGAGGCCTCTCTTTTCCTCACTGGGCGCAGCAGAGGGGAGGGATAGCCAGCATGCAGGGAGGGCGTGGGAGCTCTATGCAGGCCGTCAGATGCCCCCCCACTCCTCAGAGGAGGCCACTCAAGAGCTGGGTACCCTTCAGAGTCGCCTCTGTCTTAACTGGCTCCCTCCTCAGCCAGCGCTCCAGCGGCTCCATCCAGAGGAGAACCAGGAGCGGCTGTCGCAGCAGGGCTTAGTGCAGCTTCTCAGAGGGGCTTGGGTTCCGGGGGTGGGGGGGCATTGCTGAGTGCGTTTTACAGCTGAGAGGCGGGATGCGGGGGTGGGGTTAGCCACACCTGGCGAGAGCCCAGAGCAGGTAGCAGCGGCTTGAAGCCAGTGCCTTGCAAATTGGTGTGCGCCCGTGCGGGTCCCGCCAGGGAGGGGTCGAGGTTATCGGTCTCCCTCACCCTGGCCACTGCAGGTGGTGCCCAGCCTCATGGTGACCGACCTCTCCAGACCTTGGCTGGGGCGGTGGGAGCTGAGCGCTTACCTTTCAGAGTTTCCGGACCCATCAGGTCGGAGGGGAAGTCCAAGTCCCGCCGGCCCTGGAGACAGGGAGGAGGCTGCGTGGTGAGGGGCGTTCTCAGCGGGGCTGAGGAGCTGGGGGCCCCGGAGGGCGGTGCCCGGGCGGCCCGGCTCACCCGGCGGTACTTCTCGCTGGTCTCCTTGGTGTGGATCTTGTCGATCAGCTTCTTCTGCTGGTTGAGCCGGTTCTCCCGTGTCCGGCGCTCCTCGATGAAGGTGGCCTCCCCTTGCCTCATGTTCATCTGGGGACACGGGGAAGGGGCGGGGGTCTGTCCCACTAAGGCCTGTGGGCTGCTAAGCCAGTGTCTTCCCGATTTGAGATGCTCCACCTGTGTCCCCTCCTGGCCTCTGAGCCCTCCCTCATGTTACACTTCTCTGCCTGGGATCTCTCTGCCGCCTCTGCCAGCTCCCCTTCAGGTCAGTTCAGTCCTCAGCCATGTCTGACTCTCTGTGACTCCATGGACTGCAGCACACCAGGCCTTCCTGTTCATCATCAACTCCTGGAGCTTGCTCAAACTCATGTCCACTGAATCGGTGATGCCATCCAACCATCTCATCCTCTGTCACCCCCCCCTCCTCCCGCCTTCAGTCTTTCCTAGCATCAGGGTCTTTTCCAGTGAGTCAATTCTTTGCATCAGGTGGCCAGAGTATCAGAGCTTCAGCCTCAGCATCCATCCTTCCAGTGAATGTTCAGAATTGATTTCCTTTAGGATTGATTGGTGTGATCTCTTCGCAGTCCAAGGGACTCTCAAGAGTCTTCTCCAACACCACAGTTCATAAGCATCAATTCTTCTGTGCTCAGCTTTCTTTAGAGTCCAACTCTCACATCCATACATGACTACTGGAAAAACCATAGCTTTGACCAGACAGACCTTTGGCTCACATCCTTCTACTCTGCCATCTTGTAGACCTTGCCAGCTCCCCTTAGAACTCACTAAAGTGGATTCCATGTGTCTAAACAAAAGCTCATCATCTTTCCCCAAACGCCTCTCTCCCAGCACGTCCGGCTTTGGTGGCTAAATCTACTGTCCTTCCGTCCCCGCCTGCTCACACGTCCCAGACGCTGCACTCTCCCTTGGGCTGCACATCTAACTCGCCCTACTCCTCATCAGGGCGAGTTCATCTCGAGTTCATCTCCACCACGTGGAGTCCGGCCCATGTGACCAGCGTCTCGACCCTGGTTCTCTGATCTCTGCAGGCAGAGCGCGCTTGTTTGGGAACACGAATCTGACCCTTTGTCGGCCTCCATCTCCTGCCAGGGCGCCAGCTTCCCCAAGGGCCGCCTGCTGCCCCATATGGGAGCTCCAGCCCCCACGGCTCCTTTTGGCCCTGTTATACCCCAAGACTGTGCCGGCCAATCTCCAGCCCCAGGACCCACTTGTGCTCTGCCCCCCCCATCAGGTCCGCACCCTAGGGCAGCCCTGCTTCATGAAGAGGGGTACACAGGCCTCTCAGGGGCCTCAGCACAGACGGGGTGAAGGCGTGACCCCTGCCCTGGCCAGGCCAAACCTCGGCCTCCTCCGTCTGCTTCCTGGATTCTGTGTCTGGTGGGGCCCCGTCTGCCCAGACTCGTGGGGGACGGGGAGAGCAGGCTGGCAGGGCAGCCACTGGACTCCTCCACTGATGGCAAGGTGTGGGCAGGGCTGTCCAGGGGGCCCCTGGCCAGACAGGCCTGCAGACAGCCCTGCAGGGCCCCAGCCTGGGAGCTGACCTTGACCTCATCCGTGATCATCATAGCGTCCTGCGACATGACCGTCATGTCCGACAGCTCCAGGCAGTAGCTGCTCACGAGATTCTGCAGCTTGTCCAGCTCTGTGGGGTATCCTGCCAGCTTCTGCAGAGCAAGGGCAGGGCGGGGGCAGAGCGCCTGGCGGCCCAGGAGCCCGCCCCAGGTCGGCTCCTCTGGCCCCTGCCTGATTCTCCTCTGTCCCCCAGAGCGGACCACGCCTGCTGTCTACTCCTCACCCCAGACTGTGTGAGCCCAGAGGACAAGCAGGGCCTGGCCTTCGGCCCCAGCCAGTCCCAAAGCAGGTTAAAGGAAGGTTTTGTGAAGGAAAACGGCCTTCTGCTGGTGGACTTTTCTCCCTGCCCAGGGCCAGAACCCAGAGGCACTTCACTTCCTAAGAAGTTGTGATGGGGAGTCTGGCTGCCTCAGAGGCGCCCCTGGAGCCTTGGGAGGCTGACTGCTCTCTGAAGTGAAGTAGATGGTGTGGGGTCACTCAGGACTCAGGGCCAAGGCTAACCTGATCAGCTAGTGCGGGACCGTAGGAAAGCCACTTAGCCTGAGTTTCCCCATGTGTAACAAGGTAATAGTGGCTGTTTCAAGGGGTTGCTGTCAGGACGGATTGAGACGGTAGAATGATGTATTATTAAACACGGGGTCAGGTCCACAAATGTCCAAGACATCTTAGCTTTTAGTGTTTTGTTGTTGATAACTACTGTGTAGACTCTCTACTGTTTTAAAAAATTTATTTTTAAAGAATATATAGTGTTTTTAATGTCTACTTTTTTGGGGGGGGTTGTGTCACGTGGCATGTGGGATCTTAGTTCCCTGGCCAGGGATCGAACAGGTGCCCCTGCGTTGGGAGCGTGGAGTCTTAACCGCTGGACTCCCAGAAAGTTGGTGTGTTATTTTAATGGGTGTGGGGGCTACCCTGGCGGTCCAGTGGTCGACACTCCAGGCTTCCGCTGGAGTAGGCACCGGTTTGGTCCCTAGTCAGGGAACGAAGAATGCAAAT